>JAXIVJ010010988.1:0-45224 GCA_036785665.1 Chirona hameri | reverse complement strand
GAAACATTCCCTTAAAAAACGGCTAAGTTTTGGGGAAAATGACCAGAGTATTTTCGACATTTCAATAACGGCCAAAGATAATGGCTATCTCAGTTCAAAACCAATACAAAGGTGAAACATTCCCTTTAACCCGCGCACTGCAGGGGGTTTGCTCCGAACACGAACTGCAGGATTGATTTCCGCCCCCGTGAGATCTCGAAAACTACGCTACGTAGGGACAAGCGAAAACGGTGTTTGATAGCTTGATACAAGTTCTATCAAAAATATGTCGGTATTTTTTAGGTCAGGTTAAAATTGAGGTCACCAGAGGTCATCAAAGGTCAAATTTTCCATTTGCTTCCTGTTTTAGGACTTCGCTCCCGAAATACCCATATATTTCGGAAACTATGCTAGCGTAACAAACGTAAAAAGGCGAGCGCCAGCCATTGCAATTTGCAATCGATATAGTGTCCTTCAAATTTGATCTCAGGTCAATATTTGAGGCTCCAGAAGTCACAAAGGAAAAAATTCGGATTTTTTTACAACTGTTTTTTCGCTGATATTTGTTATCTAATAAGGCAACGGAAAACTGAGTTTACGCCATTGTGTTTGTCTCGTCACGGCGCTGCGAATCATATGTGGGGTGACCTGTTAAGGTCAACTCATAAATTTGGCCACAGGTCACGTGACCTTGACCTGCGGTCAAGACCCAAGTAGGTCATGTTGCATATAGGAGACGTGTCTCGACGAGGCAAACACATTGCTGTCGGTTTTACTTCTCTATTTTTATTATGTCCGCGAGTTATGACTGACAAAAAAAAGTGATGGTGAACTCGGATGACCTCAAATGATCCCATGGGGGTCACTGAACAAAACTTACACTTGGATCATGAATAATACCCCATAGTAACATGATCCAGAAGCAATTGGACTAATACCATGTATATCCTTGAAATAGCAAGCATTTCAATATTTCTCCATTGACTTATTATGGGGAGGTCACGAAATTGACCTGACCTTAGGTCACCGATATCAAAATTCCGAGATATACGACTTGTAAGTACTTATGCCCTCATGACACCCTGTAAGTTTCAAACTGATCGGTGAGGAACTCTGGCTTTGGCACACCTGCAAACGTTTTTTGGAGGTGGGTCACTTGACCTGGTCTGGTGACCTGCCCTGAGATGACCAGAGGTATTTTTTTTTTAAGTGTGCGCAATTGATGTCCCAGCAGGTGTGCAAAAACCCGGTGGCGCTGCGCGCCGCCGTTTTTTCGCTATCTGCGAAAAATCTGAGGGGGCGGAAATCACCCCCCCCCCCCGCAGTGCGCGGGTTAATATCCGCTCAGCCGCCTGGGCGGCGCGGCGGCCCCTTGTCAGAGACTGTACTTGGCGTCAGGCGGAGCCAGAACGCAAGCTGCTGCCGTACGATTTCTCGTGAAATGCAAAGAGAAGCTTACTTCTTTCTCCACATATATCCATCAATTGTCCAAACGAAAGTCGTATTCGTAGTTTTGAGCTCAAGATGTACCGTATGGTTGAATTTCAAGACAATATCCATCAGTTGTCCAAACGAAAGTCATATTCGTAGTTTTGAGCTCAAGATGCACCGTATGGTTGTATTCAAAGACAACTTTCAAGGTGACCTATTCCCTTTAACTAACACCTTACTGAGATAGCCAGATTGTCGGTAGTACTGAGAAATCTCCAAATCTGAAATTTGTATTTCCAAAACGACCTAGTTGCTGAGTTTCAACGCAAAAGCCGTTGGAGCTATTGGGAGCTATTTTAAAGGGCCAAATCTTGTGACGTTTCGCATACGTCTTCACTACTCCACTGTGATTTCTACCACACTCGTTTTCGCTACTTGAACCGACCGGCACCGCAATGTATCAACTTTGTCAATTTGGAACCGATTTCCAATTGAAAATTACCAATAGATGCTTCGTGAAAAGACACACTTGTTGATTGGTGGCTGGTCGGTGTTCATGCAATATGTCGATTCAATTTTGACAGTTTGTTTTTGGTTTACGATGAATTGACGCTTAGCTCGGAACTATTATTGGCTATAACTTTGTCAATCTGCACTGGATTTCCAATTGAAAATAATGTCGACACTCGTCTTGAAAAGGCACACCTTTTGATGGGTGGCTAGTAGAGGTGCATACAATCCTAAATATTTGGTCACAGCCCCAGTCATAGGCGTAACTACCTTCCGAAAGTAGGTGGAGACGGAGGCACCTTGAAGTCAATTATTTCCATGCAACGCCCATAGGCGTAATGTTAAAATCCGAAAATGTTACTGGCGACTGATCCCCAGTGACCACAGTGGTGGTTACGCGCCTGGCCCCAGTCACGGCCACGGCATGAGCTGCCAAGTCACGGCGCTGCAATGCTAACCCTATGGCGCTGGCCTGGCCAGTCACAGCTAAAGTGACGACCGTGACCAGTTCTGGTCCCAGCGCTGGGACACTGGGACCAGAATCTTGCATCTCTAGTGGCTAGTACCGGTAGCTGCAATATTTATTTACATCCACCACATACCGATGAACACATTCGTGGGTAGGTATATCACATTTATTTATGCACATAAACATTAGTAACTGACTCAACGCCACTCCGCAACGCCACTCCAACTCTACTCATAAGGCCATAGTGTAAACATTCACACATTTTCAATCGCGACCAATATACTCGCGAGTCGCGACCCAGCAACGAGGTTGTTAAAGGGAATGTTTCGCCTTTCTGGAAGTTGTCAAATATACGCCGGTTGTAGTGAACAATATGAAGTAAGTGCTGCTGAAAACGATGGTGATATTTGTTTTCTCGAAAACCTCACTTGACTTCTAAAAAATAAGTTTTTAATATTTGGTTTGATGACGTCATATTGAGCTATATACCGACGCTGATTGGCTGACAAAGTGGGAATACCTATGCAAAAAATGTCAGCCAATCAGCGGCTGCACCAGCCTGGAGTAATTTTGCAAATGGTAAATTAAATTGCTTAAAAACGGACAAGTTTTGGGAAAAAACGACCTTAGTAATTTAGACAATAACGGGCCAAGATAATGGCTATCTCAGTATAAAACTAATGCAAAGGTGAAACATACCCTTTAAAGGGAATAGTGCACCTTTAACATGGGGTTTTGAATTGAGATAGCAGATTTGTAGAGCAGATCGAAAAATGGGTTGTGTGAAGAAGAAAAAACTAGCTCCCTACGTTAAGTAATTTCGACACAGGAATTCATTTCGTCATTCGTTTTTTTTCAGCTCGAAATATATAGTATAGACAAATTTCAAGACTTTTTCAAGGTGACCTATGTATTCCCTTTAAGGCGGCCGCACACTGTCGCGCGATATCACATGCGACATTCCGCTGTTCCGCGGTGTTCAGCACAGAAAAACCTCGTCCGGACCAGCTTTATTCCGCGATATCACGCACCGAATGACGCAGTGTGCGGCCGCCTTTCCTAGTGTTGCTTACATATTCTGATTCAAGGATAGACTTTTGCCGGTATGTCGTCACAACTCGTTTTGGTGACGCAACATTCTTGTGACGTTACATGATTAACCCTCGCCCTACGGGGGGGGGGGGCTGAAAGGCTCCCCCCTGAGGTTTTTCTTGAATAGCTTTTTACACGTGCGGCGCATCTTGCTGTGTAGCAGCTGGCATTCTGTTTTACGTTCTAGCTCCGACTTATAGCATCTTTTTGAAAACACCTAATTCACTGGCTCTGACTACAGCCTCTGAAACTACCCTAAAGCAAAACCATCTAATTCACTATAGCACTGTTCCATTTTACCACGACCGCGCGCGCTGTCACTTCGGCGCCGCGTCGTCGCCGCCGCGCCGCCGCCCCACCACATGTTTAATTATCTAACCGCAGCTGCGCCCGGCACATCACGTGAGCACAGTGACTCACAGAGCGCGTGCACATCACGTGAGGGCACATCACGTGAGGACACTTGTGGTATATGTCACGTCAGACTGTTGCCGTGCTGCGACACGGGTAGCGACACGCGCAGTAGTGCGGAGTCATCTTCACGTGACGAGGCAGTGCGCACATCACGTGTCCGAGGGTAGACCTTTGGACTGAGTATAAAAGCGGCTGGCTGAGTGTCAGTCGGGGGGTAAGCGGAGTCGGGCACCGACCCTCCAGCTAAGAACATCGCGCTGCTCTGCTTGCCCTCTTGCTCTGTTTGCTCTGGCACTACATAGAAACCGGGTCAGTAACGCCGTCTGTTCTGCACTTGTGACTGGTGAGAATATCAGCCCTGCCGCCGACCACTCTGTTTTACTACCAGACCGGAGGGAAGATCGGAGACGTCACTCACGTCACTCACGTCACACGCCGTCAGACCGGGCCGTTACACTGGTGCCGTGACCCGGATAGAAGGTCACCCTAGGTCATCTTCAACACTCAGATGACCGAAGAGATCCGCCAGAGAAGCAACAAGAGGACCAGCATCAGCATCAACTTCCAGATCCCGACGCAGCCAGACTCAACCGACATCAGCGACGCTGCCCGTCCCCGCCTGGGTCACCAACAACAACAGAACGGTCAGTGCGAGTGCTGGGATAAGTTTATCCCAGTGCTACACCTACTAGAGTCGGCAGAGGTCATTATCCTCACCGTCTGCCCCTACCATCGAGCCTACTTTGCCCGTCGCCTCCGTCTCCAAGCTTCTCACAGCTGCAAGTGTCATTACAGCCCGGACCTGAAGCGCTGCTCTGACTGTGGTTACTGCCACAGTTGCGGCTGTGACCTCGTCACAACATCCACAGCTGAGTTTCACCGCTGCAGCTGCTTCCTCTGTCTCGCTCGCTGCTGCACATTCGACCCAACACCCGGCGCCATCTTGGGGGCACAGAGAGAACACGCCTACCTCGTCGACAGGCAACTAGCCGCCCGCTGCCCGATCAACGCACCACCCAACCGAGTCGGCCGTCCTGCCTCACTGCCTGCACCGCTCGAGGTATACCGCGCCGTCAATCAGCCACTCGCCACGAGTTTCGCCTGTGGCCAGCTTCTAGGGCCACCCAACACTCCTCTCAACCACCGTCAGCCGACTACGGACGGCAAGACCCTGACAGAAGTCGAAGAACCGTATCGCCCCGTCTGTCTACGGTCTCCCAGAAGGTACCCCAAGTACGCTGCTGACGGTACCTACGTACGAGCACCGCTACATACGCCAGTAGCACCAGCTCGCCCAGTGGTCTCAGAGCCACCACCACTGTGCATCTGTGATCGGCCCTACAACGTCCCCTGCCCATCTGAGACGGCAGAAAGCTGGAGCCCAGCTCCCACACCAACACCAGAGACGCCCGCCAGGACGCCAGCCCAGACGGACGAAGACGACTGGTAGCCGATTCGTCTCTCCACCGAACAGACCAGTTCACTGCGGGTAAGTGCCTCACCCCAATTTTATCAGAGTCTGATATAGAAAATTTTAAGAGTCAATTTAACGCCAACGTCATAACAATGGATCCAAACGTGCTCATAGATATCGCTCAGTCTGTTCGCAGCCTTGGAAACCTATTTACTGTCTCACAAACACTCATGGCCAAGAAAACAGTTTTCGATGGATCAAATGCTGACGCCTTTGCCAAATGGTTGCTGAACATGGACGATATTTACGCATCTGTCTCAAATGACGAATCCCAAACCCTGTGGGCCGCCTCTCAACTCCTTAAGGGATCAGCCCTTAACTTCTTTCGAGACACCCGACCAAGCCTGACAAATTGGCCCCAACTCAGAGACATCATGACCAGCCGTTATGGCCACCTCAATCCTGCCGCCTCCTCAAAGCAAAAACTCCGAAACGCCCTACAGCATGTAAACGAATCCGTCTCCGATTTCGCCGAACGAATCCGACTCCTCTCCTACCAAGCCTATGACCAGGAAAGACTGAGAGAGAAAGAGGTGACTGAGACAGTGACAAATGCCTTCATCAACGGACTCCGAAACCGCCGCCTACAGGAAAGTATCGCGAGAAAAATGCCTTCCTCACTGACAGACGCTTACAAACTTGCTATGAACGAGCAGCAGATGAAGGACCATTTAGCTCTGTACAAAGACAACACCTCCGCCCCTGAACCCATGGACTGTAACGCAATCGACAAAATGGACTCTGTGGAGAAACGACTTGACACAGTGACTGAAACCCTGGCAAATATTTGTCAGGTACTAACGACTCAGGTCCAACCGCAGCAGTCTCCACAACCGCAGCAACCTCCGCCATTCCAAGTCCAGCCGCAGGCCAACCAGCAGTACCAGCATAACCGCATTCCCCCACAGCAGTACCAGCGCCAGCCATATCAGCAGTACCAGCGCCAGCCATATCAGCAGTACCAGCGCCAGCCGTATCAGCAGCACCAGCAGAGTCGTACGCCTCCGCCGCAATTTCGGCAGCAGAGCCGTCAGGGCTACAACCCGCCGCGTCACCCCTTCCCAAACAGACCTCCAATGGGTACTGACCGAGACAATCCACAGGATTATCGCTGGACCTCGGACCACCGGCCCATCTGTCACTTTTGCGGCATTCCGGGACACGTCCAACGGGCGTGTCGTAAGCGAGCGTCAGCCGCAAGCACGGCAGCGCCTCAGCCGCCCCACACTCAGCAGCATCAGGGAAACTAGAGATGCCTCACCCAGGAGAGGAGAAAACGCAGACAGTTTTCGTCCTACAGGTAAGTAAGGATTGCCCGTACATTGACATCCACATTGGCACAAATCAATTTAGAACACTTCTCGACACCGGTGCACAGCTCTCTCTAGTTAGTGAAGAATTTCTCAAACTGTGTGACCCACAATTGGTAAAATCAACTTCAAACTCAACTAACATTACCCTCCGTTCGGCCACTGGTCATTCTTTAGAAGTATCCAAAGTAGTCAGAATCCGCATCACCTTGGGAAAAATCAGAATGTATCACGATTTTGTTGTAGTGAAAGATTTCAAGCATGACATGATTTTGGGGGTCGACTTTCTCACAGCCCGCAAAGCTATATTGGACTTTGACTCACAGACCCTGATCATTGGCAACTCTGTATATCCATTAAAAGCTAAGTCAGGTCAGGAAAAGACAGAGATCAACCTTGTGAGACTTGCGGAGGACGTAGACGTCTTCCCACGTTCGGATGTGCAAATCAAGTGCTTCATTTCCAAGAAGAAGCAGGCAGGAGAAAATTTTGTTGTCTCACAGCTCCCCTCATCCCCTTGTTTTGAAGACGAACCAGGCGTTTTGCTGCCAAACGCGCTGGTCAAACTATCTAAAAACAAGCATATCCCTTGGGCCATTGTGAACGAAACTGGCAGATATATACAGCTCAAAAAAGGCCAAGTTTTGGGCAAAGCAACCAAATATAGAGAGGGTGAACAAAAACCAAACATCTCGTCTGTTACTACAGAAGAGACCAAACAAGAAATCAGTCCTTCTGACGTGCTGGCAACTTTCAATTTAGAACATGTGTCTGACGATCATCGCGAAGCATTGATCAAATTTTTGGAGAACAATTTGGATATTTTTGTGCAGAAAGACGAGGAGCTGACCACAACAAATATCACAGAAATGAGAATCAACACGCAAGATCACCCCCCGTCATATCAGGCCCCGAGACGCCCCCCCTTAGCATACCGTCACATTTTAGAGGAGCAGATACAGGACATGCTCAAGGCTAAAGTGATTAGGCGCAGCAATTCACCTTGGATGTCCCCGATACTTTTGGTTCCAAAGAAAGATGGCTCTATGAGACTTTGTGTAGACTTTCGAAAATTAAACGCTATCACCGTCCGTCCTGCTGCCAGCATTCCATCAGCAGAAGACATATTTTACGCGCTAGGCAAATCGAAGTTTCGAACCAGTTTGGATCTAAAACAAGGATTTTGGCAAATTCCTATCAGGGAAGAGGACAAAGAAAAGACCGCTTTTGGGACAGACGCAGGGGTAATGGAATACAACTGTATGCCCTTTGGATTGAGCGGTGCCCCAAGGGTTTTCCAAAATTGTATAAATGCCGTTTTGGGTGATATTCGACAGTTTGCCCTAGCGTTCGTAGACGACATTATCGTGTTCAGTGAAACATTTGACGACCATATCAAGCACCTCGGAGAAGTGCTGGATCGCTTACGCAAAGCAAACCTGAAACTCAAAATTTCGAAGTGTGAATTCATCAAAACAGAGCTTAATTACCTTGGGCACATTATCTCTGACAAAGGAATCTCGGTCGACACAGAAAAAGTCTCAGTGATAGAAAATCTCACGCCTCCAGAAAATATCCGTGAAGTCCGCAGTTTTCTTGGTATGACCTCCTACTACAGGAAATACGTTCCAAATTTCAGCAAAGTTGCAAAGCCCCTTACAGCTCTCACCCGGAAAAATGCCCGTTTTCGATGGAATGATGAGGCACAAACCGCTTTCGAGTACCTCAAGCAGTCACTGCTGCAGGCACCCATTTTGGCATTTCCAGACATCTCCAAGCCGTTCAAACTATATACAGATGCCTCTCAATACGCGATGGGTGCAGTATTGATGCAAGAGCACGAAGGTCATGACCGGGTCATTCAATATGTCTCTCATCAATTCTCGGAACAAAAACAGAAGTGGCCAACTATCGAGCGCGAGGCGTTCGCGATTGTTTATAGTCTTGAGAAGTTAAGGCCGATTCTGATCGGCACTGACGTCACTGTTTATACAGACCACAAACCGCTGAAGCATCTGTTCACAAGTGAGATGAAAAATCCTCGTATTCAGAGATGGGCCATCATTTTGGGAGAATACGCTTGCAAAATAGAGTACATATCAGGCCCCAAAAATGTTGCTGCAGATATGCTATCTAGACTGCACAATACTCCGTTTGCTGGAAATTTACATGATAACGAGCATTTAGACTGGCAAGGTGAAATGACAGACATAAATGTAGTACAGAAACCGCAAATCAATGTGGTTGACAACGCTGCCACAATGTCTGACGAAGAACCAGTTGAAAAAGAAAACAAACCACTAGACTATCACAATTTTGATGAACAAGCTCTAAAACAGGCACAACAGGAAGATGAGGTCACTCAAGTCATCATTACTGAATTGCAGAAGGATACCCCCGATCCTCAAATAGTGTCAACATATTGTTTAGAAAATGGTCTTTTGCATCATCTAGAACGAGGTACCAAAACCAGACCCCATACCCGCATGCAACTCGTCGTTCCACCAATGTATAGAAAGATAGTATTAGAAGGAGCACATGACGGTTATTTAGGAGGCCATTTAGGCATTGAAAAAACAACAGACAAGATTTCCAAATCATATTATTGGTCAACCCTTCTAAAAGATGTGATGCAGTACGTTCAGTCGTGTGAGACATGCCAACGCAAAAAGTTAGCCAAAGAGAGACGACCAATGCAAGATATGCCAATGCCCTCAGCACCAATGGAAATTGTTGGCATTGATACATGTGGTCCATTTCCCGTTTCCGACGCAGGAAACAAGTATGTGTGTACAATTGTTGATCATTTTAGTGGATGTCCGGAAGCCTATGCCATTCCAGACAAATCTGCTTACACGATCGCTCAGCTTCTTCTGAATGAATTCATTCCCCGTCATGGCTGCCCGAGACTAGTTATTAGTGATCAAGGTACCGAATATTGCAATGCATTATTGAACGTTGTTCACAAGGAATTGGGGATTTCACGAATCCGCACGTCAAGTTATCACCCTCAGTCAAACGGGAAAACTGAACGCTTCCACCGTTGCATGAATGAGATGATTCAAAAACAAATTAGTGAAGATCAAACAAAATGGGAGGAAATCCTTCAGCCTTGTTTAGGAGCATATCGGATGAGTAAGAATGAGTCCACAAAGTATTCTCCATACTTTGTGATGTATGGCCGAGATCCCGTGTTGCCAGTTGATACCCTACTCCAGCCCCGTCACCGCTACACTGGAGAGGAGTATGTGCCCGCCATGTTCGAACACCTACACAACGCTTACACACAGGTAACAAACAACATGCAACAGGCAAGGGAACACAACAAGTCGCTCATTTCAAACACCGCTATTCCATCCAACTTCAAACCAGGAGACCTGGTATTCTATTTCGATCCTTCTGTACAACCAGGAAACTCCACAAAACTGACACTTTACTGGAAAAACTACTTCCGTGTCGTATCCAAATTGGGAAAGGAAAACTATTGTATCAAAAACATGCACACGGGCAAAACAAAAATAGTTCATTCAGAAAATCTTCGCCACCGGGACTCAAACGACGTATGGGACAGGTCCTACAATTCAATCCGCCAGCCTGTCCAGGTGAGTAGAATGCCGGAAGAACAGCCCACTCGTCAACAGCCGCTTCGCGCCGCCCGTCTGCCCTTCAGTGACCAAGCTTGGTACCAAGGATTCGAGCAGCCGGTTCCCGCGATACAGCTGATGAACAACTCACCACCCGTCTGCTGTCCCGAGCAACAGCCCGAAGCTAGTGTAGAGCAGAAAGAAGAGGAAATGGAAGCCCGTCCGCTACGACCTTCAGCAGCAACCGCCAGTCCCGCAGTTTTCTCGCCATATTCACCGGAGTATGATGAGCACGGCCAACTGACACCGCTGACACAGAGGCAGCCGAGGAATACGAGGTATTCGCTCAGGTCGCAGGGTCCAGTCAGTGACCCTGTTGACACAGCTCCTCTAGAAGGTAGGAATACACGGTATTCGCTCAGGTCGCAAGGTCCATCTGGCCTTGCTGACACAAACGCTCCCTTTGACAGTCACAGGTACAACCCCAACAGACCCAGGTACGTACCAAAGAGACAACGTGACACATCACAAGAGCGGACGAACGACGATGACAAAAGACCAAGGGTCCAGTATGACATGGACAGTGACTCACAGAGCGCGTGCACATCACGTGAGGGCACATCACGTGAGGACACTTGTGGTATATGTCACGTCAGACTGTTGCCGTGCTGCGACACGGGTAGCGACACGCGCAGTAGTGCGGAGTCATCTTCACGTGACGAGGCAGTGCGCACATCACGTGTCCGAGGGTAGACCTTTGGACTGAGTATAAAAGCGGCTGGCTGAGTGTCAGTCGGGGGGTAAGCGGAGTCGGGCACCGACCCTCCAGCTAAGAACATCGCGCTGCTCTGCTTGCCCTCTTGCTCTGTTTGCTCTGGCACTACATAGAAACCGGGTCAGTAACGCCGTCTGTTCTGCACTTGTGACTGGTGAGAATATCAGCCCTGCCGCCGACCACTCTGTTTTACTACCAGACCGGAGGGAAGATCGGAGACGTCACTCACGTCACTCACGTCACACGCCGTCAGACCGGGCCGTTACAGCTGAAATTTTCGGTAGCTGAGTTTTCAACAATTATACGTATGCTGTGAAAATTTAATTGAAATTGGTTTAAGTAATTTGGGAGATAATCATGTTTTGATGACATCATGTTGGTGGAAAAATATATATATTTGAAAAATAGTAGAAAACAGAGTTTTAAAGGAAATTGTAAACGCAATTCACCAAAGATACAAAATGACATTCTCTTTAAAATGACTATCTCCGATTGTCAAAATTTTGGGGTTTTGACCCCCAAAATGAAAAAAATGATTTTTTTTTAAATCCCCACAAATCAATTTTCAAAGATGTTAGAAAAACCGAATATATGTGAGACAACTGAGTATGGAAAATGCCCATACCAAATTTCAAAGCAATATCTTTATTTTTGACTGAGTGACTGAGATTTTGAACTGATGAAGTCATTTTTATAACTTTTTTGCCTTTTTTACAAGATACGAACAAATAATTACCTTTTCTGTATTTCTGCGCCAAAACTGGTCTAGGAACATGCCTTTTTATTTACATTTATCCATTTCTAATTTGGAGGTTTTCTGAAGAGCAAAATCGCTGTTCTGGACGTGGTAAATCCGAGGTCATTCACTTGGCCTGGAAGGTCACCCGTTGACCTGAAACCTAAAAATCGCATACTGTTAGATTCCTCTCATGACAGGCAGAATGCTGATTTTTACCGCATTGCTCTAAGTTGCTTGGTTTGGAAGTTAACGGGACCTGTCAGCCCCCCCCCCCCCCACCGTAGGGCGAATGTGAAAAATCTCCCGTAGGGCGAGGGTTAATATAAATATTGTTTCCAATTATGACAAATTGGTACTTTTTTCGCAAAAACGAATGCCAGAACCGTAATGAGGACACTTTTGTCCATCATTCCACGTATTTTTCCCGAGGTGCACTATTCCCTTTAAAGGGATATTGCCACCTCGCGGGCCAATATGGAGTTTTTGGTGTGTATCGGTCGATTAAGCGTGCCCGATTTCCAGGGCCTATTTTAACATGTTAACTGGGGGGCAAATGCCCACCCAGTGAGACGTTTTGCCCCCGCCCCCCCCCCCCCCCGTCAAGAAATGTTGCCCACCCTGATTTCGGTATTTCCATGTCATTTTTCGCTCGATAGGTATTCAAGTAAAATAAGATATGCTTACCTGGTTATAAATGCACTGGCGGATCCAGCCTCTCTCCGTGGGGGGGGGGGGGCATTTTTTTGTAGCAAAAAGGAACCCCCATGTTTTCCCCTTCGCAGATTTGGGCCGGCCACCTTATTTTGGTATTCGAACTTAAGAAATTCACTTAAAAATTGTGATTTTTTTTTTCCGAAAAAATCATCTTATTTTTTTGGGTCAAAAACAAAACTTTGAAAATCCGAGATAGCCATTTTTAAGAGAATGTCATTTCCTTTCTTTTGATGTTTTTTTCTTTCTCAATTTGCTTCAAAACTCTATTTTTTTAAAAAGATTATTCAAACATTATCGTTTTTCCACCAAAAATGGCATGACATGACGTGATTAAAACGTCATTATCTCCCACAATACTACATCAATTTAATTGACATTTAGTGAGAAGACGTAGAATTGATGCAGCATAAGGTACTGAAAGTTTGACGCTGATATCTATCATAGTTTTCAAGTTATTGAAAACAAAATCCGGGAGGGGGCAGATTTTGCCTCCCTCCCCAGCGAGTTAAGCGTCACCGGGGCTGCTACAAACTACAAATTAAATCACCCAACAAAAAAAAAACTTCCCTTTTCGTAAAGCTTTCTCCTAAGATCATTGCTTTTCACGTGCAGTGCAGGGAACGCGCGGGGCATACTTGTATTGAATGCCCCTCCCAGATTCCAGTAGGGGGGGGGGGGGGGTGAATTTGCCCCTGATACCCCGCCCCCTGGAACCGCCAGTGCCAACAATTACCGCCAAGGAGAGCCTCTGCCAGGCACTTAATTGAATTCATTTTCCCATTTTCCAAATTGTATAAGCAATTGCGAAAGTTGTGTCATGCCGCGAAACGGCGCGAAATTTTCCGTTTTTTGGCCGTGTATAGCTGGATTTTGACTGCTGCAAAGGCAATTTGGAAAATTTTAAGATAAATTGGGAACGCGCGGGGGATACTTGTATTGAATTCCCCCACCCCCCAGATTCCGGGGGGGGGGGAATTTGCCCATAATGCCCCCCTCCCCCTGGAGATCCGCCAGTGGATAAATGTATACAAATCCAATGCAAATGTCATGATATTCCTAAGTTTTAGTATTTCCCAGCCAAAATAAGTATCTTTAAATTATTCCCGGAATATCTTGAATTTCAATATCCTTTGAACAATTGCTCATTAGCGGCAGAGTGGGGGATATCGGGGGTTGTTGGATCAGTAACGTCGCCACACAATTTGGACTGGGTGGGGGCAGCTGCTGAGCCGATTGTGCTCAATTTTGATGTGTGGTTAGGGATCTCTCAGCCGCCACTTTCCTACAAGTCAGGGGCTTCTGCACGTGCGCATGTATGCACCACGTATTTGTATCTCAGAAACTACTTCCCTGATCGAGTTGAAATTTACCATACATTTCCTTTGCGAATTCGCTCGTTCATCGCCAACTACGGCGCCTTACTGGTTCGGTAAAAAAGTTATGGAAGAAAAATGGCGAATGACCTCAGGGTTTTTACCTCGTGGAGGTCACAGGATAAAAATACAACATGGATCTTTGCTTTGGCATATCCCGAACGGGTGGTTGGGGGGGGCAAAATTCCCAAAAGTCTCACACAATTCTAAAAACGCATCGGATTTGGCTTGCTTATGCATTGATAGCTTATTTAAAGCTAACTTTCCTTAGTAAAAGTTGATTAGATATTCTTCTATATTAGGAAATGTGTCAATCTTGAGCCAATTTCAGGCGTTTTTTTTTTGGGAGGGGGGGGGGGCAATTGCCCATTTTGCCCAACCGTAGATCCGGCACTGGATGGCACTGGGGTATTGCTCAGAAAATTTAGGACTCTGGTAAATATTGGGCAAATTTAGCCATTTCCTATGGATTTATATGCATTTTCATGTTTCTCCAATGACTTATAATTCTTTCAAAATAGTTTTTCAAAATAGACTTCACCTTGGGTCACCGATATAAAAGTCATCCGAAATAGCAGAATTGTAGGTGTTTATGATCTGATTAAATCCTGTGAGTATCTAACTGATCGGTCAAACAATGTGGCTGCGGAACGACCTTACATTTTTGAAGGTGGGATCACTAGACTTGACTTGTGACGTGATCTGAGAAGACCCGAGGTAAACAAATGAACAGGATTTGGGCAATTGACAGGCAAGCAGTTGTACCAAAAATGGCGGCGCGAAATGGCGTCGTTTTCCGCTATTTCCAAAAACCTAAGGGGGAGGGTATCCGCTCCCACTGGTGGATCCAGGGGGCGGACATCAGGGGCAAATGCCCCCCCCCCCTCACACACACACACACAGGAATTTGGGGAGGCATGCAATACAAGTATCCCCCCCCCCCCTGTGCGTTCCCTGCACTGAACGTGAAAAACAATGATCTTAGGAGAAAACGTCATGAAAACGGATTTTTTTCTTCTCTCAAGTGATTGAATTTGAAGTTGTTATGTATCCCTTGCTTTCAATGATAGACAAAACAGCGCACCTGATGTAATTCAAGCAGCCCCGGTGACACGCGCCCAGCTGGGGGCTTGGGGCAGAATCTGCCCCCTCCCGGATTTTCTCAATAACTTTAAAACTGTGATAGATATCAACGTGAAACTTTCAGTACCTTATACTGCATCAATTCTACGTCTTTTAAAAAATCAATGAAAGTAATGTAGTATTTTGGGAGATAATAACGTTTTAATGACGTCATGTCATGCCATTTTTGGTGGGAAAACAATAAATGTTTGAAAAATCGTAAAAAAATACAGTTTCAAAGCAAATTGCAAATACAAAACGTCAGAAGAAAAGAAATGACATTCTCTTCCAAATGGCTATCTAGGATTTTTTTGGGGGGTTTTTGACCCCCAAAAAACTTTTTTATCGGAAAAATGTCCACAAAATAAATTTTTGTCAATTCGAAAAGTGAATTTCTTAAGCTCGAATACCAAAATAAGGTGACCGGTCCAAAATCTGCGGAGGAAAAAATGGGGGTACCTTTTTGCCACAAGATGCCATCAAAAATGGGTTATCTTTTTGCCCCCCTAGTGGTTTTCCCTTAAAATAGGTCCTGCCGATTTCACCTGCAAAATTTGGGTCCCGAAATTCCCCCCCATTTAGATGAAAAAAATACATTTGCACCTCTCATGCTTGGCACACATTCCTAAAATTGGAGTCGTCTCATCACTATTTGGAATCACTTCTTTGCAGACTAGTATATTCTTTTGAATGTTGCAAACTCAATATCACCATTCCGTCAGTTAACTTTAAAATTAAAAAGCGTATGCAGTTAATTATATTTTCAACAACCTAAGCCTCTTTCATAATAAAACAGCAAAAATTGCTATGGCTTGACTTTGGGACCGTAGGAGATTTGTGACCTATACCCTTATAACAGACTTTTCAAGGTCAAGTCTCGGCGAATAAGGACACTTCGGCTTTGGGCGGGCACCAATTCCACAGCCAAACTGGATGAGAGCGGCCATCATGAATCTAGTACTGAGCACAGCTGGGACCAACGTTTTGGAGTCTGAAATAAATACAAAATGCTTTGCCGATACACTGCTTGAGGTGCTGCAGGAGTAAGTTTGAGCTTGAGCATACATGATTGTTGATCCCCACCATTCATTCTAGTTACTTTTTAGAAATCCTCCGGAGGTGGCAATATCCCTTTAATGTTGACCAACATTCCTTGGCATTTAATGCATAAATGATCATGTTACATATGAAAGAATATAAAGCTATCCATTACCTGTGGTAAAATGCCTCGAACATATCCTGGAGCCATCACCGAGAACGAAGTGCTTCCTTCTGGTAGCCCGTACCCAGGACCCACGCCTCACGTCTCTCAGGATCTTTGAGAATCGGAAAAAAGACCGCGGTCTTTCCCAGATCGAGAAGTGCATCCATACGCCGCACAAGACGTTGGCGTTGTTCTCCAGCACAGAATTGTCAGAAATAATCAAAATGACGGGCCCAACTCCCGTTCAAATTCCCCTCCGCGCAATGCGTGTATTTTTTAGTAAGTGCGATACTGCAGTGCACTATTTTGTACCACCGATAGAGATATTGTATCAGAAGAAAAACCTTCACAGGCATAAGACGCTTTGGCTTAGTGGTAAGACACTGCTTTCTGTCTTGCTTTGCTGCACTGCTTTCTGTCTTTGATGCGGTGTGGGCCGGTTCGAGTCCCGGTGACGGCGATTTATTAATATTTATTGGCGGCGGCCCCGATCGGACTTAAGGGACTTTCTCACCTTTTTGAAAGTTGTCGAATCACACTTAATTGTATGTCTATATGTCAGCCGAGGTCAGCTGAACATGTTCGTTAACTTTTTTCCGATTTTTTTTATATTGGAAGATATTAAACTTTTAGTTTTTGAGCGGAAAGTTTGGTTGGTGACGTCATATGCTTTTTTAATAAAGGGAAATAATTTGTGCTGCCAAATGTATGGCACAATTTTTTGTCAACATATTGCGGAGAAAAAGCGAACCGCCCGGTGTCTAGATTGGCTTAGATTGCGAACTACCCGGGGGTCGAGAAAAGAAAGACGAAAATATTCCAAGGCTGACCTTAAAACAAGTTGACTATCATTACCAGTTGGGTAAAGAGAGACTACGCTGTCGGTTTAGAAGCCCTATTCGAATACACATGGGCCTGATTTTTTTACAGATGTCAAAATCAAACTCGAATATCTTTTTGATTAGATCCTTGTGGTTGTTTTAACTGCTACCACACTTAATTTAAATGCCAAGCCATCAAAATGGCTATCTCAACTCAAATATAATGTTAAGGTGGGATAGTCTCTTTAAAGGGTCACCTTGCAAGTTGTCTTGAAATTCAACCATACGGTGCATCTTGAGCTCAAAACTACGAATATAACTCGTTTGGACAACTGATGGATATATGTGGAGAAAGAAGTAAGTTTCTCTTTGTATTTCACGAGAAATCGTAGATAGCAGCTGGCGTTCTGGCTCCGCCCCGCTCCGCCTGACGCCAAGTAGTCTCTGAAATCGACGCTGATCGACGATTTATTTTGGATATTTTAGCTGTGAGCTGTAACGACCTAGTCAGCCGCTGTGGCACCCGCTTTTGCCATTTTAGTCCGCACAGATTTGTCCGCGCTCATATCTCCGTACTGAGGTCTCGTCTCCCGCCTTTCGTTGTTCGCACCAGGTGCCTCCGTAGGATTGACGTGCCAACCTTTCACCGTGATCTGTTTAATGCCGACTGGGCCACCGTTTTTTTTTTAAATCTCATACCGTTACTGAGAAATGGCAGTGTTTTCTCAGTGTTTTTATCCCCATCTTAGGCTCGCACGTGCCCATCAGAACCACTCGTATCCGTAACCCCCACGACCCTGCCACATCTGATAACACCAGGGAACTGATGGCTCGCCGCCGTGACGCGCTAGCTCGTTTCGGACACGGGTCCGTCCCCTACTGGGACCTGAACCGGGCCGTGCGCTCCGCCCTCCGACGCGACACGCGCGAGGGTGTACAGAGGCCGCCCAGGAGGTTGGTATGGCGCTGCCTCGGGGTCGTTGTGGGAAGTGGTAAGCCGGGGAGTGACTCCAAACGCGACTCCGGACGAGCTTAATTCATACTTTGTGAGCGTGGGCCCCCGTGTGGCTGGTTTGGGAGCCACTCAGATCCCCTGCCGCCTCCCGCGGGTCGGTGCCTGTGCTTTATCGCTCACCCCTCTCACTCCGAGAGGGGTGAGAGGAGTCTCACTCACACCGAGCTGCGAGTCATCGTGACCACCATGTCTAACTCGTCCGCGAGTGGTGAGGACGGTGTTTGTATCGCTCACCCCTCTCACTCACACCGAGCTGCGAGTCATCGTGGCCACCATGTCTAACTCGTCCGCGAGTGGTGAGGACGGTGTTTGTATCGCTCACTCCTCTCACTCACACCGAGCTGCGAGTCGGTCATTGTTACCTTTATGCAGCCAGGCTCAGCTGAGGTGCTGGAGGAAGAGCGCTGTGCCGAGCCAGGCTTGGCAGAGGGACAGCATACTCGGGATCAGTTTCTCCTTTGCTATGGTAAACTGCAAACAGTCACGTCTCCGGCCGTAGAACAGTGAATGAATTTGGTACCAGTGTTATAAGACCAATGTTTTAACTGTGATTTAGTTCAGTTTTCTGCTTTTGTGATTGTTCAGTTGGCTAAAAACCGTTGACGATTTTGCTTTGTCGAAGTGTGCGTTGCCTCAATCTCCAGCGCTCGCCAGGTCAACACACAAGCTTATGTATCTGTTCAACACTGCCAGTTCAGAAATTGAGTAAATCAGCAAACGCTTGTAGCACAATTATGCAGCCTGTATAGTTGTAATTGTGATGCGCAAATCTGTTGAGCTTGTATCATTCAGTTTAATAAATATGGTCAAATTATGTGCTTGTTTACGTTGAGAGCGATCCGTCGCCTGAAAACTGAATATGCTAATATAGATGTGTCATCCACAGCGCCGCATGAACACAGTTCACATGGTGTCGGTTTTATTTAATAAACATACAGTCTCTCACAATGCGCAGGTACATGAGCTGGTCGAATAAAGCTGGCTAAACACCATATTGCACACGATAAGCACAGTACCAAAATCTGAGACCACAGCCAACATCAGGTCTGGGTCGGCCATCAGGGGGCGCAGGAGTAGGAGGCAGTTGGGCGTTTGGGCGTTAAAAACCTACTACACCATAGGATTCCCATGTTAAATCGATGATTTTCAGACGAAACTGGCTCGTAACCTATGGTACATATTTTAAATCCGACTTCTGGAACAGATAGCTACAACGTTTATATTTATCATTTTTCGATATAAAGGGCGTAAAAGGGTTAAATGGGCTTGGGCGTTAAAAAATGTCAGAACGACTGCTGACGGCTTCCAAATGCTACTACAGTACTGAAATATACACTACTTCGATTACTACTTCGTAGTAGACTTTAATATGATCGCTTCCAAATGCTACTACATATACTGAAAATACACTACTTTGACTACTACTTCGTATATTTGCTGGCGTTTAATTCAATAAATAAAGATGTAATCTATGGAAATAGAAGTTATTGATAGGAAACAATACGTTTAATTTATAATAGACAAAACAATTACGATACAAATTATATCTTGTCTAATTCATTTGGGCGTTACATAACGTACTGTTCTACCCGTTGCTCTATTACCCTGGTTGGGCTGTCCTTTTCTAGGTAGAAGACAGGCCTGCAGCTGCACCTGATCAAGGCCCTAGATACTAGGTAGACCCGTCCGGATAGGCAGCGAATGGGGTGACGTCAGAGGCAAGTGACGTCACACGCTCCATATTCAAATAGTGTTAAATTGGCCTACTTTCACGTCCTACCATTTGAATACCTTAGGTTCAAGCGGGATGAATTAAGCACTAAATGATAGATTGAAATGTCCTCTACAGCTCGCTTTTCGGTCATTTTCTCCTACGTTGTAAGGGTGAGCCGCTAGGCTTTGTCAAACCGAGGTATGCAAAAAGTGGGCGGTCCATGCCCATATATAGTCAAGGCCCGCCCCTGTACACAAACATGGCGGCCGCGCCGGTCTCGAACGCTCCCGATTCGGCCACCCCATTGGTGAAACTGTAACTGTGACGTCATTGAACCGTAACGTCATTGGACAGGGTGGACACGTTACGGAGATGGGCATGACACCCCCTGGCACCTGATGATGGTGGTTCTGGGGAGAGTTGGGCATGCGATGGTTGAAGCTGGAAAAAAAAACAGGAGAAATCATGACATGATTATATTGACACGTCAATTTTGAGTGCAAAGTGGGCAGAGCTTGTAAGGCACTGGTAGAAATTGAAACTCGGATCAGCAGTAGTGCTATTTGGGGGAATTCATGTCAGAAAGGAGCAGAATCAGGCAAATGAGGTTCTTTGTTGCCAAAGTTGGTGAACACGATAATCGCAAAGGAATACAAACTTGAGTCGTCTTAGTATGAAAGACAATGAGCACATCCTTGAAAATGTTAAAATTAAGTTATAAATTTGCTAACTGGTTGGACAGGACAGGTGTTTGCTGCCAGGACATACCTTACCATCACCCCTTGAGTGGTCAAAGGTGGGGAGGCCAAGCAGGTGAGTTTACCTATCTGATCTGGAACACGTTACTCATTAGTCTGTGATAAAGTATTTTATTTGGAAAGGATTGTTTCTCTTTGGCTGGGCCAACACATACTCACTTAAAAACGTTCGCCTCGACCCACACAAGCAGCATTTCAGCGTCACCATCCAAAAACCAATGTAACTCACTCAATCTTAAATTATTAATTCTTATACGGATTACGGCCTTGTCAATAATTACTGTCAACAAATGCACAAGGAATTCGCGGCGGCCGTTATCTACCGTGACAATAATGAATACATTCAAGGCCGTATAAGAGAGGTAGTCATCCGGGGATTTTAGCGCCCCAAGCACATTAGCGTGACGTCACTGGTGCTCTGGTCCGACTCGGCGGTCGTCTCACGTTGCGCCGAAGGTACGATCCTATTTAAAGGGATTATACGGGTTTTTCCCAGAATAATTGAGTTACATAGTAAAACGTACTTATAAAGGTGGTAGAAGTCCCATGGTAGCCCCATTTTTCTGGAAATGACCTTCTGCACGTAAGGACATTCCAAAGTGCGCGGTGATGCCACCGCGTATTTTCTGCAGGACCGGCTGAGGCAGAGCCAGTCATCTCTTTTATGCTAATAAAAACACCTCACTTATGGCATATTTCCGGTAAAATAAGCAATATTTGAAAGAAAATAAACTTGTTTTGTTCCAACGACAGTAGCAGTTGCCTAGTTTTCCCATAAAATTCTATATGTTTCATGAATTTTCATGCCAAAAAATTAATACGCCACCACCAAATTCTCACCGCTAAAGGCCAGAGATAAGAAAAACACAAAAACACAAAACCTCAACGAACAGTGTGTAGTAATACAAAGTCCCGTCAGTTTTGAATTGCATAATAATTTTGTGATCCAGTGTAGGACTTGCAAATAATTCAAAACTCTAAAATTGATCTTAAGATAAAAGTGGTGGACAGTAGTGCCGATCAAGTACTCGTTAGCTGATACTAGTCTCGAAAAATGCCCAAGTTTTAACGCTGATCATTGCTGAAATAATGGACTAAATGAGCATTGAGGTCCCTGTTATATGTCTTAAACGTGTTTAAAGCTCATACAACTGCAAGAGTGCATTTACTTTCAGGACGGAAACCCGTATAATCCCTTTAAGATTGCGTTTACCGTGGATAATTATCCATCCCTTAATTCGTGCTGAGGGGGAGACCGCCATACGCTGCTCCGGTCTGTGTAAGGGGAGACTGGCAAGACGGCCATACGCTGCACCGGTCTGACTGAGGGGTGAGACGGCCATACGCTGCCCCAGTCCGGCTGAGAGGGGGGGGGGGGGGAGACGGCCATACGCTGCCTCGGTCTGGCTGAGGGGCGAGACGGCATACGCTGCAGGTCTGACTGAGGGGTGAGACGGCCATGCGCTGCTCCGGTCCGGCTGAGGGGGGACGGCCATACGCTGCCCCGGTCTGGCTGAGGGCGGGACGGCCTGGGCTATACGCTGCCCAGGTCCGGCTGAGAGGGAGGGGGAGACGGCCATATGCTACCCAGTGCCCCGGTCCGGCTGAGGAGTGAGACTGCATACGCTGCCCCGGTCTGGCCGAGTGGTGAGACGGCCATACGCTCCACCAGTCCGGCTGAGGAGCGAGACGGCCACACGTTGCCCCGGTCTGGCTGAGGGGGGAGAAATGGCATTATTTTGGCTTAATGTTTAAGATATGCTTAACAACTTTAAAAAGCAAAATATTTCAAAAGCATAGACTTGCAACCTAACTACCTAACATACTTATCTAACGGCGATGACTTCAAATTACCGCTCGTCAACGCTCGTCAACACCCGTCAAAAGACCGCAAAACGCTCGAAAGCGCAGCTGCGGCGACGGGGCTGGCCACGACTGACCAGAGCACCAGTGACGTCATCGCTAAGGCGCAGCCGCTCGGTAGTCGATACATGGGGAATCCCGGGATGACACCCCTGGCATAAATTATAACCCGTGTTCACTAAGACGTGGTGTGCTGTGTACAATAAGCTTGGCCAATCACCGTTGAGCTCGCTAGAGCCAGCTCATCGCTGTTTGGTCAAACTTGCTGTACACGCCGTGCGAATGCTAGTCTGAACACCACTATTCTCATGCGGGGCAAAAACTGAGGGGCGGACGGCAGTTGCCAAGGCCCCCAAGTTTGGCGAAATAGAGTCAAGCTCTTTGGGCTATAATGCTGTGACGTCATCAGTCAATCTGGTATAAACCTCCCATCTGGTATAAACCTTGGCGCTTCGTTCGGAAATCTGCTCTAGAGCCGTTGAGGTAAAGTATTGAGAAAAAAGAACATTGGATCATATGATTTATATATCCAAGCTACAATTCTGCTGTTCAAAACCCCATGTTAAGGTCGACACTTCCCTTTAATGTCTCGCAAAAAAAAACACCGCCATGCTGGCTTCGTTTTCGAGCTATACACGAAAAACATGTGGGGGGGGGGGGCACAAAAGTGCCCCCCCCCCCCCCCTCCACTGCGCGTGTTAACACTTGTTAAAAACAGTAACAGAGTTGCATCCGCTGATGTAAAGCACTTCTTGCGTCTCGGCACTCAGCAATGGGGTGTGCCATGGCCGTTTATGTTTCTTTGCTTCCATGTAGAAAGAACATATCGCTTCATTGTACTGACTTTCTCATTTCTTGGAAGAGTTAGTCTCCTTGCCAATATCCTCACAATGTTCCTTTAGTAGGACCAGGCAAACCTCCATCTTGCTTTTTATTATGTCTCTTGATCATATTTCAGTTAATTGTCTTACTCGATATTCTACATTATTATTTACCCGAAAAACGCTCTTTTCAAACTCACTTTAAAAACAATCATTGGCCTTTCATCATAATTCGAAATTCGTCAAATACTTAGGTACACAATGCGCACACGAGCTTACACTTGCTGGCAATCGCTAGAAATAAATATTTTTGGCCTCGTCGTTTTAAGAAATTCCTGCAACTGGCGTTGTAAGCTCGTGCGGTTACTTCTTAACACGACTCAGGCTCGGAACTATACGTTTATGACTTGACATTTTTAGACCCTAATGGCTGAAACAGTCTTCGCGCAGCTGCGCGAAGTGGATGCGGGTGCCTATTCAAATACATGGTAAAATTTCCGCAGTCGATTTTTTCTTCCCGCAACGTGCGGATCGTGCAGTTGTTGCAACCTCCGTTCAATGTATTTGAATAGGCACCCGCATTCACTTCGCGCAGCTGCGCAAAGACCGTGTTTCAGCCTTAAAAGGCCTCGCTCGTCCTTCCGTGGTACGTGGGTGGTTCAATAATTTAGGTAAAATTGGCTGTATTTCGGTCAAATTTTGGTTGAGCGACATCATTCAAACACCAAATTGTTCTGTGAAATCTGCTCTACAAATGGCTATTCGCGTTTGTGACCATATATATTCATCCAGCTTCCTGGGCCTCTACAACTTATTTCTCCACCCAGTCACCGTTTACAACACGCACCTCTCCCATCGCTCCACCCAACGCCGAAATCCCGCCCGGAAGAACACCTTCTCGGTGATCCTGCACCATGTCTTCACTGCTATCTTCAATTTCTCATCAGTCGTAAAGCACTGACCGCGGAGGAAGTCCTTCAGTGGACCAAACAGATGGAAGTCTGACGGCGCCAGATCAGGGCTGTACGGCGGGTGAGGCATCGCCGTCCAGCCCAGCTTCTCAAGCTCCTCACAAGTGGCTTTGGGAGTATGGGGACGCGCGTTGTCGTGGTGGAGGGTGATGCTCCTCGCGTCAATGTTGGCCCGCTTGTCACGAATGGCCCTCTTCAGTTTCCGCAGTACCTGGATGTACCGGTCACTGTTTTCTGTCTGGCCGGGCTGCAGGAAGTCCAACACGAGGACACCCTCTTGATCCCAAAAGATGGTGGCCATAACCTTTCCTGCAGAGGGCTCTGTCTGGAACTTCCTGATTGTAGGAGATTGAGGATGCGTCCACTGCATGGACTGCCTCTTCGTCTCCGGCTCATAGTGGTGAACCCAGGACTCGTCGCCGGTCACCACTCCGCAGAAGAATTCTCCGACCTCCCTGCGCTGATTCAACAGTGTTGCTGATGTCATGCCTGGCCTCTTTCTGGCGTTCAGTGAGCTCCCGTAGGACCCATCTGGCGCAGACCTTTGATGGTGGCAACTGTACCCACGGAACAGTTCACTCTATTGCTGAGATCACGCACGCGGATGCGCCGGTTCTTCTTTGAGGTCATCTACCTTCTGGGTCATTTCAGGTGTGACGACGGTCACTGGTCTTCCAGAGCGAGGCTTGTCTCTTATGCTATTGTTTCCCTTTTTAAACCGCTGAATCCAATGCCAAACATTTTTTTTAAACCACTGTGTCCTCATGAAAAACTTCGCGGAGTTTCGCGTGAATTTTGGTTGGTGAAGTTTCGCCGGACAGCACATTCAATTCGATAACGGGACGCTGCTTCATCAATGTCTCCATGATGCCCGTGGTTAGAAACCAAATTGAATTCGGAAACACGCAAATAGCCATTTTGTAGCAAATTTTGCATAGATTCACGTGGTATTTGTTGTTTTGCTCTACTGTTTTCGATCATTGAGATACAGCACATTTTACCTTACTTACCAGTAAGACGCCGTAGTTGGCGATGAACGAGCGAGCGCGAAGGAAATGTATGGGGAATTTCAACTCGATCGGGAAAGTTGTTTCTGAAATACAAAAACGGTGTGCACGTGCGCACGTGCAGTCACCCAATCCCTGATTTATGTGAAAGTGGCGGCTGAGGGGTCCCTAACCACACTCGAAATTTGCGCATTATCTGCCCAGCCGTTGCGGAGTTATTGCGAGAAAACACTTTTCAACACGCGCCACGCGCAGTGGTGGTCATCCACATGAGTCGGAACTGGTCTCAAACAGGGTAGGTTAGATGGGGCTGCTTAGCAAAAAAGTCCGCTTGTCAATCGGTCGTGCGGTTGCAGAGATATGAGCTTCTTGAAAGCGTCGCCGCGGGTGTTTTCTCGCAAAAACTCTGCAACGGCTGAGCCTGTGTGCAAATTTGGTGTGTGGTTAGGGACCCCTCAGCCGCCAATTTTCCACAAATCAGGGTTGGGGTGCCTCTGCACGTGCGCACGTTCACACCCCTTTATATATCTCAGGAACGGCTGAGTCGATTGTGTTCAAATTTGGTGTGTGGTTGGGGACCTCTTATCCGCCAGTTTCCCACAAGTCAGGGGTGGGGTGCCTCTGCACGTGCGCACGTGCACACCCTTATTCTATATCTCAGGAACGGCTGAGCCGATTGTGTTCGAATTTGGTGCATGGTTAGGGACCTCTCAGTCACCGCCTTTCGACAAGTCAGGGGTGGGGTGGCTTTGCACGTGCCACCCATATTCTATATATCTGGAACGGCTGAGCCGATTGTGTTCAAATTTGGTATGTGGTTAGGGACCTCTCAGCTCCCACTTTCCCACGAGTCAAAGGTGGGTCGCTCTGCACGTACGCACGTGCGCACCCTTTTTTGTATCTTAGAAACTACTTGCCCGATCAAGTTTAAATTTCCCATACATTTCCTTCGTGCTCGCTCGTTCATCGCCAACTACGGCGCCTTCCTGGTAGAATGAGACTCGAAACAAAATTGACTGCAGAAGACATAGAAACTTCTAAATGAATCTTTCCTCAGACGCTCTGATTCGGCTTCCTACATCATAGAACTATCCATTCAATGCCGTCTCCATTCGCCAGATTTATTTGCTTCCAGCCCTATGCCACAGAGAAGGGATATACGGAGTAGCCACTGGGTTTAACCAGGTGGGTGGCAAGAGGACATGTGACCAAATGGAGGAATCTGATTGGAGGCCCGGGTTTGTCTAGTAAACTGGCGCATTGTCTAGTGAACTGGCGCTTTAGCTACCGCCATTTCTGACAAACAAATAATGGACTAGTTGCAGGGTACCTAAGTCACTACTTTCGTGATTCCTCAGTCCTCACTCACGAACACTCATAACTCAGTGACTTCAATCTATTCAGGCTCCACAGCACAGCCTCACAGCCAGCACCCCAGCACCACAACTCCCCGCCGGGACACAGCCCGGCCCGGCCCCCGAGACGCTGGACACGCCCCAGCCAATCAGAGAGCCGGGTCATGTCACGCCACCACGCTCTCCTACCGGCGACGACCTTAACTAAATCTCTAATTCAGCAAGGCGGCCGGTACTAGAAATGTCGGATACAAACACTAGAGATGCAGGATTCCGAACCTACCACACTATCCCCCCTCACCTAATTTGTCGTCCGCGAAAAAAAAAAATACACCGTCAAGCATCCGCGTACAACTAGTACCTAACTCAACAACTAATGCCACATGCACTTCGGAGAAACCAGCCCAGCCTTCAGTTCTGCGACATTAACAATGATTAACAACGCAATCAAACATGACAGTATGGTAGGTGCCTCCGTTTCACGAATATATGTACCCATAACTCAGACGATAGTGTCCTCCGTTGTCCCATGAATGCACACTCGAATAAACACGCGAATGCACAACACAGAAAGCCCCGAAAAATAAACATACCTATTAACAACACGCACACCTTTAATAATACACAGCCTCCCCGAATCTGTCAGGCTGTTTCCGCACCCTTCCAGAGCGACGCACAGGCTCCGGCGGCGGAGAGGCCCCTGCACTTAGCTCGCCCGACGCGCCCGCCGGCTCGGGCTGAGCGACCTCACTCAGAAGAGGATTCATACTGGCCTCTTCCGTCGCACGTCTCCGCTCCGCGGGCTGTCTCACGACTGGATGGCCTGAATGGCCCATATACCCGCCCATCTCTGGCCTCGGACGCAAAGGCTGCGCATTCTGCAGCCCTGCTGGGACGCGCACGTTCACGGGACACCGTGGTGACGCCGACTGGAGGCCCCTGCGGTCGGTTCGGCCACGGAGACCGGGGCCATCACCATGCACGGTCGGGACGGGCGGAGCGGTGCTGCGACCTCGGCCACGACTGGTGACAGAGTCTGGCACCGAATTGCATGGCTTCAATCTGTTGTGATGCACCACAGTCTCCTTCAGCCCATCCTCCTTCTGGATCCTGTATGTCCAGCTACGTAACCTCTCTCGGATTTTATACGGACCGTCCCAAACTGATGCCAGTTTCCGATTTTCTCCTTTTTTAATCGCCTCCCTTCGCAACCATACCCGATCTCCGGGAGTGTACACGTGTTCAAGAACATGGGCATCATGTACCGCTTTGCTCGCCTGATGTGCGGCAACGCTGGCATCGAAGGTCATCGCATCGGTAGCCTCGAGCGTCTGCTGCAGGCCGCACACATATGTGAGAATATCTGGTGGGACTGCGACGTCTGGACACGCCTGTAATCTCGCACCACCATATACCATGTCTACCGGTAGCGTGGGAGGTCTCCCAAACACACACTCATAGGGAGAGAGACCGGTGGACCTGTTGACATTGCTGTTGCACGCCAACACTGCAGCAGGCAAGTAGTTCGACCAGCACCTCGGATGATCCGAACTGAGCTTGGCTACCACGTCGATCAAGAAGCGATGACCACGCTCAGAATACGCATTACCCTGTGGATGGTATGCAGTGGTTGTTGACTGACGAATACCCAGCGAACTACAGAACAATTTCATGACATTTCCCGTCAGATTTCTGCCCAAGTCGCTATGTATGCATTTAGGAATGCCACAAACACTAATGACATGATCCATCACCGCTTTGACAATAGTCGCTGCCTCTTGGTCCCGAATGGGAACTGCCCATGTAAATCTGGTGAACGCATCAGTACATGTGAGTACATAGCGAAACCCGTCACGCTCTGTGGCTGGCAGACCACACACGAGGTCAATATCAAGTCGATCCAGAAAGGCAGAGACCTGCAGTGAGCCCAGTGGAGCCCGCGGAACCGGCTGAGGATCCCGTCTCCTCTCACAGACAGCACACTCTCTGCAGTAGTCCTTGACGTCCTGCTGGAGTCCCGGCCAATGAAATCTCTCCCTCACCATACTCTCGAGTCTGGCCACCCCCTGATGACCACCCCCAAATCCCGCGTGCAGGGTATCCAACACCTCCTTCCTCAGGTGATGGGGCAGGACAATCTGCACACATACTGGGGCTGCCCGATGTGGCTGTACCCGCTTATACAGCAGCGCATGCTCGTCACCAACCAGGACCAAAGAACCCCAATCACGCAACAAACGGCGAGCATCGTCTGTTTTCACGTTTTTCGGCAGCGGCCGAGTCCCGCTCGCCTTCCATGCTTTAATCTCCCTCACACCGTCATCACGATCCTGTTCGCGGCTGATGTCAGCGTGTGACATGCCGGACACAGTGCATACATGGGTTCCGAGGGATCAGCTGCTCCCACAGCTCGGACAACCGGAGGCGGATGTGCGCCCTCGACCTTACCGCACTCTGGAATAGTGCTGCCCTCTGTCCCAGAAGAATTGGAACCGGTGCTGCCCTCTACGCCTACAGCTGCCGGCGGATGGCCGTCCTCCTCTGCCGAGAGAGGGACACACACCCACTTGTAGGCGGTCTCGCCACCCCGCCTCGACTCATGTGGATACCGTGAGAGGGCGTCAGCATCTCCGTGAGAGGTGCCTTTTCTGTGAACAATGCGGAAATCAAGCTCAGACAACTGTAACACCCACCGAGCCAACTGACCCTCCGGCCTACGAAAACCAAACAGCCACTGTAGAGCAGAGTGATCAGTGCGTAATGTGAACTGCCGTCCGACAAGAAAATGTCTGAAATGCTGTGTAGCCCACACCACTGCAAGTAGCTCACGTTTAGTCGCCGAATACTGTCTTTCAGACTTTGTCAGAGCACGACTCGCATAGGCGATCACTTTACCATCCTGAAGCAGACAGGCTCCCAGCCCAGTTCCGCTAGCGTCAGTATCGCAGACAAACTGAGGGGCATCGGTCTCTAGCCGAGGATGAGCTAGAATGGGCGGGGCGATCAGTTTCGCCTTCATCGTTTGGAACGACGCATCCGCCTCGGGCGTCCAGAGAAACGATACTCTTTTCTCGGTCAGCTTTGTAAGAGGCTTTGCCAGGGACGCGAAATCCTGAATGTACTTTCGGAGATAAGAGCAGAGACCCAGAAACGCTCTCACCTCTCTGACCGACGTCGGCGTTGGCCAATCTTTGATCAGCTGCGTTTTGGCTGAATCACAGGCTATGCCCTCTGCAGAAACGATGTACCCCAAAAACTTCACTTCTCTCTGACACAGATGCAGCTTGTCCAGAGTCACGGTGAACCCTGCTGCCTGTAGGTGAGAAAACACATCCCGCAAGTTGTTATGCATCTCTGACAGGTCCTTTGCCAAGACCAGTATGTCATCAAAATACTGGATGAACACATTGGGCGGGAGGCCTGATAGTGCCATTGCCAGAGCCCTGTTGAACGTGTGTGGTATGCCCATCAGACCATAGGGGGCAGTGGTGTAGCGATGAAGTCCGAACTCTGTCGCGATGGTTGTTTTATCTCTGTCTGACTGTTTGATTGGGATTTGGTGATAGGCCTGGTTCAAATCGATGGTAGTGAACCACTTCACTCCCGCGAGACGGTTCAGACAGTCGTCAATTCGAGGAATCACTTGAACCGAGGGGACTGTGACAGCATTTAGTCTGCGAAAGTCGCCGCAGATCCGAATGTCGCCGTTCGACTTTTTCACCAGCACCACAGGGCTGGCCCACTGGGAGTCACTGACTGGTTCGAGAATGCCCTGATCTAGCAAGCCGTCAAGCTGTGACTTTACTTTGTCCTTCAGATGGACCGGCGTTCGTCTGTAGTGTTGTGACACCGGTCTGGCTGAGCCGGTTGGGATCCTGTGTTCAACGAGGTTAGTTCTGCCCAGCCCCGTGAACATGTCTGAGAACTCGGAGAGCAGATCCTTAAATCTGCCTCTCTCTGTCTCCGGCAAATGTGAGACAGCTTTGTCAAAATCCAGGTGCGAACTGGAGTCGTGTTCATCCAGAGAAACAAATGACTGTTCATCAACTGTGTGCACGTTAGCAATGTGAGTCCCCCTGAACAGCTGCACGTCTTTCTCAGTGGTATTGGACAATCTCAGAGGAACTGCGCAGTCGGGGGAAATGTGAACAGCGAGATGTGCAATCAGGAGAGGACTGCGCTCCAGAAACCTATCCTCCCCCTCCAACAGAGCAACAGTGGAGTCCAGCGACGTGTCAGTGGGAACACACATTTCCCCAGAACAGATCACCTCAGTCCCCGCACGTACCACCACCGTGTCCCTGACTACCACTCTGGCCGTCTGTGACCTGGGACCGATAGGCATTCGTGTCAGTGGTAGCGCCTCCCCTTCGACCATCAGAAGTCCCCGTCCCATGTCCAAACAAGCTCCTATCTCTGTCAGATATTTGACACCCAACAAACACTGGTCAAACAGCTTACTTGACACATAGCAATCCACAAAGCGCACGCATGACCCCAAGACAATAGTCACCGACGTCTTACCAATAATGTGGACACATGCCCCTCCATCAGCCAGGCTGATCCTCTTGTCCAACGGTCTGAGGCGAGCGTCCGGCGGCAGGCAGTCCTGCCGGATGATGACCTCGTCAGCGCCGCTGTCCACCATGGCACAGACACGGCGGCCGCCGACGAGGATCGGCGTGTACCGGCCCCCCGGCTGAGGGGCACCGTCCCACTGCAGACGTCCACCCACCGCGCCGCGCGCCAGTCGGACGTCCTTTGAAGCCTCCAACGATGAGGTAGCTGACGGCGGCTCCAACGGCGGCCGCGGACCAGGAGGCGGCGGCGGAGACCCACCGGCAGATGCCACCGCCGGATCAGTTCGCAGGTCGTGTAGCGGCAGAGGCCAGCTGGGCGGAGGCAGCGGCTGAGCAGACTGCGGGCCGGGCGGCGGCAGCGGCCGGGCAGACTGCGGGCCGGGCGGCGGCAGCGGCCGGGCAGACTGCAGGCCGGGCGGCGGCAGTGGCTGAGCAGACTGCGGGCCGGGCGGCGGCAGTGGCTGAGCAGACTGCAGGCCGGGCGACAGCAGCGGCCGGGCAGACTGCAGGCCGGGCGGCGGCAGCGGCTGAGCAGACCGCGGGCCGGGCGGCGGCAGCGGCCGGGCAGACTGCGGGCCGGGCGGCGGCAGCGGCCGGGCAGACTGCAGGCCGGGCGGCGGCAGTGGCCGGGCAGACTGCGGGCCGGGCGGCGGCAGCGGCCGGGCAGACTGCAGGCCGGGCGACGGCAGCGGCTGGGCAGACTGCGGGCCGGGCGGCGGCAGTGGCTGAGCAGACTGCAGGCCGGGCGACGGCAGCGGCTGGGCAGACTGCAGGCCGGGCGGCGGCAGCGGCCGGGCAGACTGCAGGCCGGGCGGCGGCAGCGGCTGGGCAGACCGCTGGCCGGGCGGCGGCAGCGGCTGAGCAGACCGCGGGCCGGGCGGCGGCAGTGGCTGAGCAGACTGCAGGCCGGGCGACGGCAGCGGCTGGGCAGACCGCAGGCCGGGCGGCGGCTCGGACGGCGGCCCGGGCGGCGGATCGGGCGGCGGGCCGGGCGGCGGACCGGGCGGACCGGGCGGCGGTGGCCCGGGCGGACCGGGCGGCGAGCCGGGCCGCGGTGACGGATGTGTCTGCGCGGCACATCTGGCTACACTCCCTCCCGGAGTTAGAAACGGGGCTGACTGGCCGTACCGGTCCGTCGGGCGCCCCTGGGGCCCGAGGACCGGCCGTCGTTTCCCGACCCGCGGCACATCACACCCAAGTGTCCGCTGCGGCGACACAGGCCGCAGACGTCATTCCGAAACAAACACTCACGTCGCCAATGTCCAGACTGTCCACAGACGAAACATGACGATCCGCCCTTTTCATGACCGGTGTCCCGGCATCGTTTGTCCCCCGCTGCTGGAACCCGATAAACTGCAGCCGCTTCGGAGCCGTGTATGTGATCAGCGCGTTCAAGCGATTCCACCACCTTGACAGCCTCGTCGAGCGACTTGCAGCCCTCCTTCGTTATCTCCCTTCCATAATCCGCTGGCAGAGCACGCTGCAGGTGGAGGAGAATGACATCGGAACGGGCCTCTTCACTGAGCTTAGGATATGCATGACTCACCTCTGCACGGACGCGCAAGAGATAATCCTGAACATCCCCGCGATACTGCTCGGCATCAATAGCTCTGGCGGCCGATAACTGGTCGGGAGCACCGCCCAGAACTCTTTTAGCGGCCGCATCAACTTGGTCCAGTGTCTTGAAGTCAGACTGTCGGATGATTTCTTTTACGTTTCCATTCACGTAAAACCGAATGAAACTAACTTTCTTGTCCTCTGACCATTTCTTCAAATCACCGAACACTTCGAAATCATCAAACCATTTTTCCCACTGCTGATATGACGTACCGGAAAACTTGTCGAGCGTTACGTCACTATGTGTATGTGACATCTTGTGAGCTTGTAGTTTTTACCGCTGTCACCACTTTCGTGATTCCTCAGTCCTCACTCACGAACACTCATAACTCAGTGACTTCAATCTATTCAGGCTCCACAGCACAGCCTCACAGCCAGCACCCCAGCACCACAACTCCCCGCCGGGACACAGCCCGGCCCGGCCCCCGAGACGCTGGACACGCCCCAGCCAATCAGAGAGCCGGGTCATGTCACGCCACCACGCTCTCCTACCGGCGACGACCTTAACTAAATCTCTAATTCAGCAAGGCGGCCGGTACTAGAAATGTCGGATACAAACACTAGAGATGCAGGATTCCGAACCTACCACACTACTATTATGTGTTTGATGAAAAGCAAATGAATAAAACATATTTTTTTAGATTGACACTTCACTATAAATTCGTCCGGATTATTAGTTTTTAAAATAATTAAGTATATTTACGTAATTTGAAATTCTGCTCTCCGATTGGTCGTGACGTCAGATGGCAACAGTGCAGGCGGTCAAAGTCTTGGGCGGCTCGGTTGACGCATTTCTTTTTAATAAGCTTCCCCCTCACTCAAGAAGTAGTGGTGGGGAACTTGATTTACCCCCCCCCCCCCAACACATAAATTTGTCAGAGGGTCCCTTCAAGAAGTTGACCGAAGGCCCCGAGGTGCCCCAGCCAGTCTGAGGGGCCCTCTAAAGCCGACAGTAGGCCCCCAATCGGCCTGAGGTGGCCCTGGCTGGAGGGGCCTTCGGTAGGCATGAGGGGCCCTCGGTAGGCCTGATGGGACCCTCGGTATGGCCTGATGGGGCCCTCGGTAGGCCTGAGGGGTCCCTCGGTAGGCCTGAGGGGTCCCTCGGTAGGCCTGACGGGGCCTTCGGTAGGCATGAGGTGCCCTCGGTAGGCCTGAGGGGTCCTTGGTGAGCCTGAGGGGCCCTCGGTAGGCCTGATGGGACCCTCGGTATGGCCTGATGGGCCCTTGGTGAGCATGAGGGGTCCCTTGGTGAGCATGAGGGGTCCCTCGGTAGGCCTGAGGGGTCCTCGGAAGGCCTGAGACTTCAACATGGGCCTGTCCGACGTTTTTTTGCGACTATTTAGGTCCCTGCAAAATAGTGGCTTAAATCCGAGGAGATACCATTTCGCGCCATTTTTAGGGGGGGGGGGGTTACCGTGAGATGGGGCCGCTTTGATCGAAGGGGCCCCTGGGTTTGTTCCCCCCCCCCATCCGAAAATACCACCCACCGCCACGGATACCACCTCCATAAGCGCTCTATCCGAACGCGTGCGATTTGTGGGCTGTGATTGAGACCGTATGGTGAGGAATATAAGGCGGGAAAAGCTACCGCCGGGTGATACAAGAATACCTTGTTCTATCTTCTATCCATACCCGGGTCATGAATCCACCTGCGAAGTCATTTAGTACCTAAATATTTTTTTCCTAAAAAGCATTGCAAAATCTCCATGTTAAAGCAATGGGAGTATCAGCTGACTGAGATTCCTTGGAGCCAACCACACTGGAGGATCCCGGCGATCGGTTGCACGTGCGCTGGGAGGTCACGTGACTGAAACCTTACCCAAGGTACTTTAATAGAGGTAGGGGCTACCTCTATTAAAGTACCTTGGGTTTAACATTGCTGTCGGCGACAACGCGCTAGTGCTGCCATCTACGCCCGCCCGATTTCTTTCAGAAAGGAAAAGCCGCCCGGCCGCTCGCTCAAACCCGGGACCCTATGAGACCCATTCATACGTCAAAATGTGATGTTTGCTCACTTTCTGTTGATTTAAATATCCATGTGCTATTCGAAATGCGTGTTTGGAAATGAGGAGGACATAAGTTAGGGAGACATAAGTCAGTCAAAAATATAGATATTGCTTTGATTTTTGTTTGGGGGAGGCAGCGTCCACACTTGGTTCTCCAATATATCTTCTGGTTTTTGAATATATTTGCTAATTTTGATTTTGTGATTACAAAAATGATTTTTTGGGGAACAATTTCCAAAAAAAATCAAACTTTTCAAACATATTCAAAAACCGGAAGATGCACTTGAGAACCAAGTATGGACGATGCCTCCCCCCCCCCCCCCAAAAAAAAAAAGAAGAAGTAAATCTATATCTATATTTTGACTGACTTATGTCTCCCTAAGTACTAACCTTAAAGGAAATAGTTAACCTTGGAAATTGTTTTCCCAAACACAATTTGATTATATTTTTAATACAATGTATTTTTTTATTGTCAAAAATGGCCTTATATCGCGCCGATTCAGGACAGAAGGCCGTAAATTATTATTGTTTATCAAAACTATATGCATACTCTCTGATTCAGAGTCCTGACGTCAAGCGAATAAAAAAAACGGTTCAGCCAATCATATTTGAAAGTAGTCTCGTAAGGATAGACTCGCTTTAGAGACGTGCCAACCGGCAGCCGGCGGTTCGCTTGCTAGCACCAGCTGCGAGCTGATTGGCTGATAGTATAGCCTCTGCCCGGGCTAAATCCAGCACCACATTCTTTCGCCAGCATCGCATTCCTTCGCCAAAAAATATAAAATATATTCGGCTGGAGAGTCTTGTCTTTTCAGTCAATAAAACTGGCAGATAGGGGTTTCCCAACACGGGCTACAAAACTGCTATCTCAGTTTAAGATTAATGTTGAAGGTGTGAACTACATCCTTTAACTTGGTTGCTATTTCCAAACACGCTCTCCGTGCCGGTGCCTTACCGATTGCGCTATCTTGTGCGGGGCGCCTCCGCGCGGAGAAACCGCATGGGGATACAATTGCGTCGGTCAACGATGTTATGTGCAGCGAAGACCCTTCACGCCGTAGGAAATCGGCTACGTTAGGTGAAAAATGGTAGAGGGATTGTCTCGAGAAAATTTAACGATCTTTCTTTTGAGAGTAGTTGCGTGCAAATCGGCTGAATATTATTCGAGTCATTGCTTCCCGAAAAAGGGCCTTTTAACATGGGAACCCTATGGTCTAGTAGGAAAGTCACGCCGCGCCGTAGAGGGTTAGTGCTACCAACAACTTCGAGGGAGCCGCTTCCGCGAGCCCCTCTCTGACCCGTGTCCCGTTGTCTATTACAGAAACAACCCGGCCTGCACCCGCCGGCTGGTGCCGTCGCTGGACCGCGGACTGAACGTCGTGCTGGACAGTCCTGCCCACCTGGCGCATGTTATGGAGCACATGAAGCTCATCACGCGCGATGAACACTTCGTGCACGAGCTCTACTGCCTCGCGCGCTCGCCGTACGACATGGTCGGTTACGACCTGCACATGCAGTGCCAGGTGGGACGGCCGGAGTCGCCGCCGGCTCAGGTGATGGACAGGAGCAGTGACATCTGCGTGCTGACGCCGCCGTCGCTGGTGGAGCCTCCGTCGTCACCGGAGCCGAGCCCGAGCGGCAACTCCGGCGCCGCGGCCGAGCGCAGCATGTGTGCCTCGCTCGGCCGCGTCCGCGCCTTCCCGGCGACCCTGCGCGACGTCGAGGCCGGCTCCGACTCGGACTCGCCGGTGGAGGTGGTGGAGGTGCTGCCGCCGCGCCACGAGCGGCCGTCCGTCGTCGTGACGCTCTCGTCTGACGAGGAGCCGCCCCCGCCGCAGACTCGGGTGGCGGCGCAGTCGGACGCTGAGCGGCGCCGCGCCGCGCTGCTGGCTGAGGAGATACGGACGCAGCGCCGTGCCGCCCGCCGTGAGCGTCGTGCCGCGAGGTTGGCTGAGGAGATGGCAGCACAGTCAGACGCTGAGCGGCCCGCCGGGAGCGTCACTGAAGACGGCTGCCAGAAGAACCCCGTGCCTCAGTGTAGTCCGATACATCTGATTTGAGGTGGCATTCTTCCTTGGCGACAGAACATCAAGCATTATTTGTGTTTCGCCAATCAACGCCTGCAATTCGATATAGAGTAGCGCTTGTGTTCTGTTTGAACTAACCTTTGTCCAGAAATGTAATTCACCAACAGTGTTTTCGGGTGGTGTCTTGGTTTTGAAGCCGTCTGTGTACGCATACTTGAATAGGGGAATACTAACCACAATAACGGTTCGTGTTTTGTTTTGATTCCATCCTTACCAGGAAATATGGAAATATGAAAAGCGTTTCGGCTTGTATTCAAACATTGAATGCACAGGGTCAAGGGCAGTGCCACCGATTTTCGGTTGTGGAGGCAACTTCCTACAAGGGCGTAGCTACAATACCGCAAATACCGCAAATGCGGTATGCCCGGATCGTGATGCCCACTTATAGAATTTAAACTGCCTTGTGGAACACTTCCCCCAAACTGGTGTCGTGCTACCCACTTAATCGTGAGAGACGTGATTCCCTAGTGAGGGATGTGATGATCCTTAGTCATAGTGCAAGATGTGATGATCATTATTCATAGTGATGTGATGCCCCTAGTGGAAGATGGGATGCCCCCTTGTAGAAGATGTGATGCCCTAGTGGAGAATGTGACGCTCCTACTGAAAGCTGTGATGCTCCTAGTGGAAGATGTGATGCCCTTGTGAAAGATGCGATGTCAATACTGGAAAATGTGATGACCTTAGTGGAAGACTTTAACCCGCGCACTGCAGGGGCTTTGCGCCGAACACGAACTGCAGGGGGTTGATTTCAGCCCCCCCCCCACGCCACCGAGATCTCGAAAACTACGCTACATAACGAGAAGCGGAAAACGGCATTTGATAGCTTGATACATGTTCTATCGAAAGTATTTCAGTATTGTTTTAGGTCAGGTCAAAATTGAGGTCACCAGAGGTCATCAAAGGTCACATTTTCCAGTTTTTTTTTCCTGTTTTAGGACATCGCTCCATAAATTCCCATATATCTCAGAAACTATGCTAGTTAGAAACAAACGGAAAAAAGCGAACGCCAGCCAGTGAAATTTGCAATCGGTAAGCTGCCTCAAATGTGATCTCAGGTCAATATTTGAGGCTCCAAAGGTCAAAAAAGAAAAATGCCGTTTTTTGCTAAATCGTTTTTCGCTATTTACTTTTTACTTAATAACGATAACGAAAAACTGTTTGCGCCATTGTGTTTATCTTGTCAAGACGCTTATAATGATATACACGGTGACCTTGTTAAGTTAACTTCAAAATTTGACCTCAGGTCAAGGTCAAGTGGGGACTCAAGTAGGGCATGTTGCATATGAGAAGACGTGTCTCGACGATACAAACACATTGATGTCTGTTTTACTTCTCTATCCTCATTATGTCGGGAGTTATTGACAAAGTGATGGTGACCTCGCATGACCTAATAGGGCTGACTGAACAAAACTTGCAATTGGATCATCAAGAATATTCTATAATAACATGATCCAGAAGTAATTGGACTAATATCATGCATATCCTTGAAATAGGAAGCATTTGCATATTTCCCATTGACTTATTATGGGGACGTTACGAAATTGACCTGACCTTAGGTCACCGATTTCAAAATTCCGAGATAAAAGAATTGTAAGTACTTATGCCCTCATGACATTCTGTAAGTTTCAAACTGATCGGTGAAAAACTCTGGCTTTGGCACAACTGCAAACATTTTTGGAGGTGACTTGACCTGGTCTGGTGACCTGACCTGAGATGACCCGAGGTTATTTTTTTCTTCTTCAAAGTGTGCGCAATTGATGTCCTAACAGGTGTGCTAATACCTGGCGGCGCTGTGCGCCGCCGTTTTTTTCCGCTATCTTTGAAAAACCTTGGGGGGGGGGGGGGAATCAACTGCGAAAATGCGATGCCTCTACTAGAAAATACAATGACTCTAGTGCAGGGCCTATTTTAACATGTTAACTGGGGGGCAAATGCCCCCCCCAGTGAGCCGTTTTGCCCCCCCAGTCAAGAAATGTTGCCCACCCTGATTTCAGTATTTCCATGTCATTTTTCGCTTGATAGGTATTCAATTAAATTAAAATATGTTTACCTGGTGATAAATGTATACAAATCCAATGAAAATGTCATGATATTCCTAAGTTTTAGTATTTCCCAGCCAAAATAAGTATCTTTACATTATTTCCGGAATATCTTGAATTTCAATATCCTTTGAACATCACCCATTGGCGGCAGAGTGGGGGAGAGGGGGGTGTTGTTGGATCAGGAACGTCGCCACACAATTTGGAGTGGGTGGGGGCAACTGCTGAGCCGATTGTGTTCAAATTTGGAGTGTGGTTAGGGATCTCTCAGCCGCCACATTCTCACAAGTCAGGGGTGGGGTGCTTCTGCACGTGCGCACGTGTGCACCACGTAGTTGTCTCTCAGAAACTACTTCCCTGATCGAGTTGAAATTCACCATACATTTCCTTTGCGTTCGCTCGTGCATCGCCAACTACGGCGCCTTACTGGTTCGGTAAAAACAGTTATGGAAGAAAAATGACGAATGACCTCAGGGTGAATAGATTTTACATCGTGGAGGTCACAGGATACAAATACCACATGGATCTTTACATTGACGGATCCAGAACGGGTGGTTGGGGGGGGGGGGAATTCCAAAAAGTGTCACACAATTATGAAAACGCATCGGATTTGGCGTGCTTATGCATTGATAGCTGATTTAAAGGGATTATACGGGTTTTCCCAGAATAATTGAGTTACATAGTAAAACGTACTTATAAAGGTGGTAGAAGTCCCACGGTAGCCACATTTTTCTGGAAATGACCTCTTCTGCACGTAAGGACATTCCAAAGTGCGCGGTGATGCCACCGCGTCTTTTCTGCAGGACCGGCTGAGGCAGAGCCAGTCATCTCTTTTATGCTAATAAAAACACCTCACTTATGGCATATTTCCGGTAAAATAAGCAATATTTGAAGGAAAATAAACTTGTTTTGTTCCAACGACACCAGCAGTTACCTAGTTTTCCCATAAAATTCTATATTTTTCATGAATTTTCATGCCAAAAAAATGAATACGCCACCACCAAATTCTCAACGCTAAAGGCCGGAGATAAGAAAACCACAACAACACAAAACCTCAACGAACAGTGTGTAGTAATACAAAGTCCCGTCAGTTTTGAATTGCATAATAATTTTGTGATCCAGTGTAGGACTTGCAGATAATTTAAACTCTAAAATTGATCTTAAGATAAAAGTGGTAAAAGTGGTGAAAAGAAAGTGAAAAAAGTGGTGTTATATGTCTTAAACGTGTTTAAAGCTCATACAACTGTGCCGATCAAGTACTTGCTATCTGATACTGGTTTCGAAAAACGCACAAGTTTTAACGCTGATAATTGCTGAAATAATGGACTAAATGAGCATTGAGGTCCCTGTTATATGTCTTAAACGTGTTTAAAGCTCATACAACTGCAAAAGAGTGCATTTACTTTCAGTACGGAAACACGTATAATCCCTTTAACCCGCGTCGTGCCGGGGGCGTTTAGACGCCCCCGCCCCCCCCCCCCACACAGGTTTTTCAAGGATAGCGGAAAAACGGCGGCGCGCAGCGCCACCGTTTTTAGCATAGCTGTTCAAACATCAATTGTCCACATTATGTTAAAAAATACCTCGGTTCATCTCAGGTCAGGTCACCAGACCAAGTCACGTGACCCCAGCTCCAAAAAAAACTTGTGGTCACACCATAACCACAGTTTTTGGCCGATAGACATCGTACTTACAGGATTTTATAAAGACCTAGGTACCTACAATACGTTTATCTCGGATGTTTGATATCAGCGACCTAAGGTCGGGTCAATTTCGTGACCTACCCATTATAAGTCAATGGGGAAATATTAAAATGCTTCCTATTCTGAGGATACGCACGATATCAGCCCAATTCCTTCTAGATCATGTTATCATAGGACATTCTTGAAGATCCAGGTGCAATTTTCGTTCAGTGACCCCTACAGGGTCAGCCGAGGTCATCCGAGGTCACCAACACTTTTGTGTCAATAACTCTCGACAAAACAAAGATAGATAAGTGAAACTTGCACCAATGTGTTTGTCTCGTCGAGGCACGTCTCCCAATGTCCAGCATGACCTAATTGGGTCACCACTTGACCTTGACCTGAGGTCAAATATCTAAGTTAACCTAACCTGGTCACCATGAATATGATTCGAAGTGCCTTGACGAGACAAACACGATGACGTCAAAATTATTTCCTTATCATATTCAGGTAAAAAGTAATTTGTGAAAACTCTTTTGCTAAAAAATTGTTTTTTTACATTTGATGAGCTTTGGAGCCTAAGCTATTGATCTGAGCTGAAATCTGAGGACACGTGGCGGTCCGTGTCGATTGAATGTTTCAAGAGCTTTTCAATTGTTTTTTTTCTCGTTTGTTCCTAGCTGGCATATTCCTGTGATATCTGGAGGTTTCTGGAGTGAAGTCCTAAAAATGGAAAATTTGAACTTTGATGACCTCTGGTCACCTCAATATTGACCTGTTAAGAAAATGCCGAAATAGCTTCAAAATGCTTTTGGACAAGCTTTCGAACGATGTTTTCGGGCTTGGTGTACGTCCCATAGGAGCCGAGTTCGAGGGGGGGCGTCGAAACGCCCCCCCCCCCTATGATCTCGAAAACCACGCAACGTAACAAGCAAAAAACGGTGTTGATAGGTCGAGACAAGCTCTATGGAAAGTATATCGGTATTTTTTTTAGGTCAGTTCAATATTGAGGTCACCAGAGGTGATCAAAGGTCAGATTTTACAGTTCTAGGACTTCGCTCCAGAAATCCCCAGATATCACATGAACTATGATAGCTAGGAACACACGGAAAAGTAATGGAAATCTCTTGAAAAATTCAGTCGACAGGGTGTCCTCAGATTTTAGCTCAGGTCAATAGTTTAGGCTCCAGAGGTCATCAAATGTCAAACATTTATTTTTTGGCAAAACTGTTTTTCACAAATAACTTTTTACCTAATAAAGATAAAGCATTACGGTTGACGCCATCATGTTTGTTTCGTCAAGGCGCTTTGAATCATGTTAATGTTGACTAGGTTAGGTCAACTGAGAAATTTGATCACAGGTCAAGGTCAAGTGGTGACCCAATTAGATCATGTTGCATATTGGGGGACGTGTCTCGACGAGACAAACACATTGGTACCGTTTTCACTTCTCTATCGTCATTATGTCGATAGTTATTGACAAAACAGTGTTGGCGGTCACGAAATTGACCTGACCTTAGGTCACCGATATAAAAAAAAATCCGAGATAAACAAATTGTAGGTATCTATCATCTTATCAAATCCTGCAACATTGAAACTGATCGGCCTAAAACTGTGGCTGTGCGGTACTACCGCAAACGTTTTGGAGTGGGTCATCACCCTGACCTGGTCTGGTGACCTGACCTGAGATGATCCGAGATCAAGGAATTTGACATAATGCGGGTAGTTCATTTCCGAACAGGTATGCAAAAAAACGGCGGCGTGCAGCGCCGCCATTTTGCGCTATCTGCGAAAAACCGGATGGGTAGGTGGATTTCGCCCCCCCCCCCCCCCCTCCCTCCCCGTCCAGGGCGCGTGTTAAAGCTAACTTTCCTTAGTAAAAGTTGCTGAGATTTTCTTCTATATCAGGACATGTATCAATCTTGCGCCGATTTCAGGCGGTTGGGGGGGGGGGGGGGGGGGGGGGGGGGGGGGGGGGCGGGGGGGGGGGCAATTGCCCATTTTGCCCAACCGCCACTGGTATTTTGCAAAAGATGCGGGACTCTGGGGAAAATTGGGCAAATTTGGCCATTTCCTGTGAATTTATATGCATTTTCATGTTTCCCCAATGACTTATAATTGGGAAGTCACAAAATAGACTTCATCTTAGGTCACCGATATAAAAATCATCCGAAATAGCAGAATTCTAGGTGTTTGTAACCTGCTTAACCCGCGAGTTACTGGGGTATATTTCATAACGCGACTTACTGGGGGGGCTATTTTTTGCCCCCCTCGGATCTCCGGAACTACAGGACTGAATGTAAAAATTCAAACGGCATTCGATATCCCTGGGAAATTTATCGAAGGAAACATAATATTGTTGACCTCGGGGTCACCGATGACGTCACAGGTCAGGTCAAGTACAAAATGTTTGACCGTGTCAAAAGGTCTCGATGGATGGAATTGTCGCGCACAATTGCGATATTAAACGCATAAGCTGTCGATAAATCGGTATGATTGGTGTGTCTGACACTTCTAAGTACCTTTCTAAGCTGTTTATGACCTTGGGTCAGGTCAAGGTCATCCGAGGTCATGTGGTCAAACTGCGGATTACGGTCATTAGGCGTTGTAACACATGTTTATGGGTTTGTTTTTCGTCTAAAACGCCTAAATGACATTAGAACATTGTTTGTTCCATATAAATAGAAGTAAAAAGCAAAAATGGAAATACGTTTTTTATGCATAGTCATGCTGTGAGAGGTGGTCGATTTTTGTCATTTAAAGGTCATAACTCAGTCATTGTTGAAGATATCAACTTCAAATTTGGTACACATATTCACCGCACACGTCTCGATCACATATATTCCGGTTTTTGGATAATTCTGATTTTTTCTTGAAAATTTTGTATAAACAAAAAAAATATTTGGATTTCTCAAAATTTTGAATTAAAAAAAACTCAAAAATCCGAGACAGCAGTTTGATAGCCCGGTATATTATCAGTAATTTGATTTAATACAATTGAGTTTATCTCAAACATTGTACCTTTGACGGCGTTATCCGCAAACCATTATTTGCAACCAAAACCGAAGAACATGACGTCACTCTGACGCCATTCCCGGTTGACCTATCATAACCTCATATTTTTCCTTTTGCCAACATGTGTAGAATTGATGTGAGAGAATGTATTGCAAGTTTCGGTGACGATACCGGTGTTTTTTTAGGAGTTATTGCAAAATAACGGGAGGGGGAGAGGGGGGGGGGGCAAAAATAGCCCCCCCCCCCCCCCAGTAACTCGCGGGTTAAATCCTGTGAGTATTCAACTGATCGGTCAAACAATGTGCTACGGCGGCACGACCTCACATTTTCTGGAGGTGGGATCACTAGACTTGACTTAGTGACGTGACCTGAGGAGACCTGAGGTAAACAAATTAACAGGATTTTGGCAATTGATAGGTTGTATCAAAAATGGCGGCGCGAAATGGCGTCGTTTTCCGCTATTTCCAAAACAAATCTAAGGGGGATGGCATCCGCCAACCTGGCGGGTTCAGGGGCGGACATCAGGGGCAACCCCCCCCCCACACACACACACACAAGAATCTAGGGGAGGGCATGCAATACAAGTATTCTCCCCCCCCCTCCTGCGCGTTCCCTGCACTGACCGTGAAAAAACAATGATCTTAGGAGAAAACTTCATGAAAACGGAAGTTTTTTCTTTCTCAAGTGATTGAATTTGAAGTTTGTATATATCCCTTGCTTTCAATGATAGACAAAACAGCACACCTGATGCAATTCATGCAGCCCCGGTGACACGCGCCCCGCTGGGAGGGGGGGGGGGGTGAGAATTTGCCCCCTCCCGTATTTTCTCATAACTTTAAAACTGTGATAGATATCAACGTGAAACTTCCAGTACCTAATACTGCACCAATTATAAGTCTTCTCACTAAATTTCAATGAAATTTATGTAGCAGTTTTGGAGATAATAACGTTTTAATTACGTCATGTCATGCCATTTTTGGTGGAAAAACAATAAATGTTGGGAAAATCGTAAAAATAGAGATTCAAAGCAAATTGCAAAAAAAACGTCAAAAGAAGGAAATTACATTTTCTTCCAAATGGCTGTCTCGGATTTGTGATTTTTTTGATTTTTTTTACCCCCAATTTTTTTTCTCTGAAAAATGTCCACAAAATACATTTTGTGAATTCGAAAAGTGAATTTCTTAAGCTCGAATACCAAAATCAAGTGACTGGCCCAAATCCGCGGAGGAAAAAAATGGATACCTTTGCCACAAAAAGGTGCCCCCAAAATGGGATACCTTTTTGCCCCCCCCCCCCCCCCCCAGTGGTTTTCCCTTAAAATAGGCCCTGCTCTAGTGGAAGATGAGATGCCCCTAGTGGATGATGTCATGTCTCCACTGGAAGATGTGATACCCCTAGGTGAAAGATGTGATACCCCTAGGTGAAAGATGTGATGCCCCTGCAGGAAGATATGATTCCCCTATTGAAAGCTGTGATGCCTCTAGTGGAAGATGTGATGCCCCTACTGGAAGCTGTGATGCCCCCACTGGAAGCTGTGATGCCCCTGGTGGAAGGTGTGATGCCCCTAGTTGAAGATGTGATGCCCCTTATATAAGATGTGATGCTTTAGTGTAAGATGTAATGCGCCCACTGAAAGCTGTGGTTCCCCTAGTGGGAGATGTCGGGGACCTATTTAACATG
>JAXIVJ010010987.1:0-45228 GCA_036785665.1 Chirona hameri | reverse complement strand
ACGTCATTTTCAGATGTACGTTTATAAACGCGTCACATCTCCCGAGTTTATGGGGAATCGAATTAGGAAAGCAGTGCGCTCACGTGCGCCGGTTCGCGTATATTGGAATTTAATATTGCGATATGTGAAGACCCCTAAAAACGGAAGTAGGAAACTGCGGTGAGCTAACAAAAACCATCGATTTAACGATCCCCATAGACCAGGGTGTGGCAGGAAACAATATTGTAATAACATAATCGAACCTTAACCTACCTTTACAGCAATTACGGTCGCAGGGACTCACGTTTAGAACGCTCCGCTCGCATTCGCTCGCTGCGCTGCGGAACCTACCGGGAGGCTGTCCCCCCGGCCCTTAAACCATCTCGTAGACACCTGGTCCATGGTGATCGCCAAATCGCTGATTTTTGGTAATGCACCGTAGTTTCCTGCTTGCTTTTTCGGGGTCTTGACTGATCGCAATATTACATTCCAAATTACGCAGCCAGTAGTCGCCAAGACCCCAAAGTTTGGCGAAATAGAGACAAGGTCGGTTGACTTTAACATAAAATATTGTCCATAATGCTATGAGTCACCGTCAATCTAGTATAAGCCTCCCATCTGGTATAAACCTCGGCGGTTCGTTCGAAAATCTGCTCTAGAGGCGTTGAGGTAGAGTTTTGGAAACACCGATCCGTGGATCATATGATTTCTATATCCACGCTACAATTCTGCTATCTCAGTTCAAAACCCGATGTTAAGATCGACTATTCCCTTTAACACGCGCCCTGGAAGGGGGAGGGGATGAAATCCGCCCCCCAACCCCTCCGGTTTTTCAACGATAGTGCAAAAAAAGCGGCGCGCAACGCCACCGTTTTTTGCACATCTATTCAGCAATGAACTTCCCACATTATGTGAAATTCTTGACCTCGGGTCTTCTCAGGTTTGGTCACCAGATCAGGTCACGTGATGACCTCAACTATAAAACGTTTGCAGTAGTACCACAGCCACAGTTTTAGGACGATCGGTTTCAATCTTGCAGGATTTCATAAGGCCATAGATACCAACAATTTGTTTATCTCGGATTTCTAATATCTGTGACCTAAGGTCAGGTAAATTTCGTGACCGCCAACACTGGTTTGTCAATAACTATCGACATAATGAAGATAGAGAAGATAAAATGGTACCAATGTGTTTGTCTCGTCGAGACACGTCTTCCAACATGCAACATGACCAACTTGGGTCACCACTTGACCTTGACCTGTGGTCAATTTTTTTAAGCTGACCTAACCTGGTCACCATGAATATGATTCAAAGCGCCTTGACGAGAAAAACACGATGGCGCAAAAACTGTTGCTTTATCTTTTTTATGTAAAAAGTGATTTGCAAAAAAACAGTTTTGCAAAAAAATCACCTTTTTGACATTTGATGACCTCTGGAGCCTTAACTATTGACCTGAGCTCAAATCTGAGGACACCTGTGCCGATTGCATTGTTAAAGAGCTTTCGATTGCTTTCTTCCGTTTGCTGCTAACTATCATAGTTCCCGAGATATTTGGGAGTGTTCGAAGCGAAGTCTTGAAAACATGAAAATCTGACCCTAGATGACCTCCGGTGACTTCAATATTGACCTGATAAAAAACAATTAGTGAAATAATTTTGAAAGAGCTTGTCTCGAGCTATCTAGCGTCGTTTTCTGCTTGTCGCTACGTTGCTTGGTTTTCGAGATCATAGGGGGGGGGGGGGGGGCGAAATCCGCCCCCCCCTCCAGGGCGTGTAATTATCATAGGCCCTCCAGGGCGCGTGTTAACACGCGCAGTGGAGAGGGGTATGCCACTAACACGCAGTGGAGAGGGGGGGGGGGCACTTAAGTGACCTGATCTCCGAAAACCCCCCCAAGATCTCCGAAAGTATGAAAGCCCCCCCTCCCCAAGATCTCCGTCCGAAAGTATGAGAGCTAGAATGATGCAACTTACAGAGTTGGTAGGTGCTATGATTATCTACATTTTGTACAATTGTTTTGACCTTCAGTCAATATCTGCATGGTCAAACAAGGTCACGAAGGTCAAATCTGGCCAAATGTCACAATTTTTGGAATTTGACCTCTGTGACGTCACAGGTCACCAGCAATGTGTCGAAAGTTGTTTCAAGGATGAACATTGGCATTGTCTACCGAATGGCGTTTGAATCATCCCGATCCGACTGTTGGTTCTTAAGATACCGATTTGCCGACCGCAATTCTGGCCGCCATCTTGGAATAAAAATCCATATAGCTAAAAAAATGATCAACCGTTTTTTTTTGCGTCAAACGATTCGCTATTGAGTTGGAGTTAATGTCACGCAAGAAACGCCACCCTGCTGTGCTTCGTTTTAGAAATATTTACGATTTTTTTTTGGGGGGGGAGGGCACAAAAGTGCCCCCCCCCCTCCACTGCGCGTGTTAAGCGTTACAAGCTAATGAGGCGGAACACTGGCAGACAGAAATCAGCAGGTTAAGACCAATAATACTCGGGGGAGCCGGTGAGTGTACCAAACTAATGAGGAGGACCAGTGCACACCAAGGATCCATACAAAAATGTGTCGTAAATTCATTTTCCCGACTATTTTTGCATGCGTATTTAGGGTAATTTTATGATAGCAGACATATCAGAGCCTAATATTCGCCCCTCTAGGTCAGAGTCCGTCCCTGTAGCTCAGTTGGGAGAGCGCCGGAATTCTGACCTTCCCCGGTAGTGGCAGCCCGGGTTCGAGTCGCTTCGGTGCTCGCTATTTGCCCCTGACTGGGATGGCCTGTTGCCGGTGGCCGCGATCGCACTCAAAGTCAGATGACGTCAGAGGGCGGGCAGACCGTGCCCAGGTATTTCGGGCACGTACAACTTTTGCTTCCAAATTCTGCCGGACGTCAGGAATTCCTTCATTGGGTGGTGGGGTCAGGTCCTACGCAAAAAGCTATGCTTAGCGCGGGGCCTGACCTCGGAAATCCATCCATTCAGAAACATTCGGACTAAATTTATATATAAAAAAAATATTCCACTAACGGAAACAATATAGGTCACTATATTGTTTCCTTATAGGTCACTATATTGTTCCAATATAGGTCACTATATAGGTCACTATATTGTTCCAATATAGGTCACTATATTGTCACTTGTTGGTGGATTTTCGGTGTACCTAAAGGTACACATGTCAGAACAACACCAATAGCCGTTTTCACGAAGGATGTTATTCGCCGGGCGATTGGGCTATTTGGGGCGTTTGGGGCGATTGGGGCGATTAGGGCGATTAGGGCGTTTGGGGTAAATGGAATAGCTCGTAAGAACACGGCTTTTCTCAGTGGTTTTTGGTATCAATTGAAACTTTATGAAGTAATGCACTTTCTGGATATTCCATTTTAATGATAACACTAGTTTACTTAAAATTATTTTTTTATCTTAAACTAGTTCCGGTGATATGGCTGGGGCGGTTTGGGGCGTTTGGTGCGACTCCATATTGCTCGAATTACCCGGAAGTGCGGGGTTGGGTACATAGGTCATATTTTGCAACGACATCGTTTTCAGGAATACTAGTTTATTTCAATGAAAACTAGATGAATTAGTCCATTAATTTTTTCAATCATATTCATTTTTGAACGCAAGGATTAATGATAATTAGCAATTTCGTTTTATAATCTGTGTGGAGAAGATGGCAGCCCAGCTGCGTCTCCGTGGCCTGCGGGTGCAGCTAGGTACGTGCGCGTGTGCGCGTTTGCGTGCGTGCGCGTGCGCGTGCGTGCGCGTGCGTGCCCGTGCGTGCCCGTGCGTGCCCGTGCGTGCCCGTGCGTGCGTGGTGCGTGGTGCGTGGTGCGTGGTGCGTGGTGCGTGGTGCGTGGTGCGTGGTGCGTGGTGCGTGGTGCGTGGTGCGTGGTGCGTGGTGCGTGGTGCGTGGTGCGTGGTGCGTGGTGCGTGGTGCGTGGTGCGTGGTGCGTGGTGCGTGGTGCGTGGTGCGTGGTGCGTGGTGCGTGGTGCGTGGTGCGTGGTGCGTGGTGCGTGGTGCGTGGTGCGTGGTGCGTGGTGCGTGGTGCGTGGTGCGTGGTGCGTGGTGCGTGGTGCGTGGTGCGTGGTGCGTGGTGCGTGGTGCGTGGTGCGTGGTGCGTGGTGCGTGGTGCGTGGTGCGTGGTGCGTGGTGCGTGGTGCGTGGTGCGTGGTGCGTGGTGCGTGGTGCGTGGTGCGTGGTGCGTGGTGCGTGGTGCGTGGTGCGTGGTGCGTGGTGCGTGGTGCGTGGTGCGTGGTGCGTGGTGCGTGGTGCGTGGTGCGTGGTGCGTGGTGCGTGGTGCGTGGTGCGTGGTGCGTGGTGCGTGGTGCGTGGTGCGTGGTGCGTGGTGCGTGGTGCGTGGTGCGTGGTGCGTGGTGCGTGGTGCGTGGTGCGTGGTGCGTGGTGCGTGGTGCGTGGTGCGTGGTGCGTGGTGCGTGGTGCGTGGTGCGTGGTGCGTGGTGCGTGGTGCGTGGTGCGTGGTGCGTGGTGCGTGGTGCGTGGTGCGTGGTGCGTGGTGCGTGGTGCGTGGTGCGTGGTGCGTGGTGCGTGGTGCGTGGTGCGTGGTGCGTGGTGCGTGGTGCGTGGTGCGTGGTGCGTGGTGCGTGGTGCGTGGTGCGTGGTGCGTGGTGCGTGGTGCGTGGTGCGTGGTGCGTGGTGCGTGGTGCGTGGTGCGTGGTGCGTGGTGCGTGGTGCGTGGTGCGTGGTGCGTGGTGCGTGGTGCGTGGTGCGTGGTGCGTGGTGCGTGGTGCGTGGTGCGTGGTGCGTGGTGCGTGGTGCGTGGTGCGTGGTGCGTGGTGCGTGGTGCGTGGTGCGTGGTGCGTGGTGCGTGGTGCGTGGTGCGTGGTGCGTGGTGCGTGGTGCGTGGTGCGTGGTGCGTGGTGCGTGGTGCGTGGTGCGTGGTGCGTGGTGCGTGGTGCGTGGTGCGTGGTGCGTGGTGCGTGGTGCGTGGTGCGTGGTGCGTGGTGCGTGGTGCGTGGTGCGTGGTGCGTGGTGCGTGGTGCGTGGTGCGTGGTGCGTGGTGCGTGGTGCGTGGTGCGTGGTGCGTGGTGCGTGGTGCGTGGTGCGTGGTGCGTGGTGCGTGGTGCGTGGTGCGTGGTGCGTGGTGCGTGGTGCGTGGTGCGTGGTGCGTGGTGCGTGGTGCGTGGTGCGTGGTGCGTGGTGCGTGGTGCGTGGTGCGTGGTGCGTGGTGCGTGGTGCGTGGTGCGTGGTGCGTGTGCGTGGTGCGTGGTGCGTGGTGCGTGGTGCGTGGTGCGTGGTGCGTGGTGCGTGGTGCGTGGTGCGTGCGTGCGTGCGTGCGTGCGTGCGTGCGTGCGTGCGTGCGTGCGTGCGTGCGTGCGTGCGTGCGTGCGTGCGTGCGTGCGTGCGTGCGTGCGTGCGTGCGTGCGTGCGTGCGTGCGTGCGTGCGTGCGTGCGTGCGTGCGTGCGTGCGTGCGTGCGTGCGTGCGTGCGTGCGTGCGTGCGTGCGTGCGTGCGTGCGTGCGTGCGTGCGTGCGTGCGTGCGTGCGTGCGTGCGTGCGTGCGTGCGTGCGTGCGTGCGTGCGTGCGTGCGTGCGTGCGTGCGTGCGTGCGTGCGTGCGTGCGTGCGTGCGTGCGTGCGTGCGTGCGTGCGTGCGTGCGTGCGTGCGTGCGTGCGTGCGTGCGTGCGTGCGTGCGTGCGTGCGTGCGTGCGTGCGTGCGTGCGTGCGTGCGTGCGTGCGTGCGTGCGTGCGTGCGTGCGTGCGTGCGTGCGTGCGTGCGTGCGTGCGTGCGTGCGTGTGTGTGTGTGTGTGTGTGTGTGTGTGTGTGTGTGTGTGTGTGTGTGTGTGTGTGTGTGTGTGTGTGTGTGTGTGTGTGTGTGTGTGTGTGTGTGTGTGTGTGTGTGTGTGTGTGTGTGTGTGTGTGTGTGTGTGTGTGTGTGTGTGTGTGTGTGTGTGTGTGTGTGTGTGTGTGTGTGTGTGTGTGTGTGTGTGTGTGTGTGTGTGTGTGTGTGTGTGTGTGTGTGTGTGTGTGTGTGTGTGTGTGTGTGTGTGTGTGTGTGTGTGTGTGTGTGTGTGTGTGTGTGTGTGTGTGTGTGTGTGTGTGTGTGTGTGTGTGTGTGTGTGTGTGTGTGTGTGTGTGTGTGTGTGTGTGTGTGTGTGTGTGTGTGTGTGTGTGTGTGTGTGTGTGTGTGTGTGTGTGTGTGTGTGTGTGTGTGTGTGTGTGTGTGTGTGTTAAATGGGCTATCTCCGATTTCCCAAATTGTGGGGTTTAACCCCAAAAATAAGAATGAATGACTTTTTGTGAATTTGAAGAGTAAATTGCATAGGCTGCGAATACCAAAATAAGGTGACCGCCCAAATCCGCGGAGATAAAATGGGGGTTCCTTTTTGCCGCAAAAAGTTGCCTCCACCCAAAAAAAAACGACGGCTGGACCCGCCAGTGATCAGATGGAACGACTAATGTTATTAGTGGCGTTTTGAACTTTGACTATGTTCCCTAGTCGTCGCGTCATTTGACATTAAAACAGGATTGAAGAAAAAGGTCCATGATGAATCAGGACAGATTTCAGGTTTCGTATTCAATAGGTTTCGTATTCAATAGGTTTCGTATTCAATAGGTTTCGTATTCAATAGGTTTCGTATTCAATAGGTTTCGTATTCAATAGGTTTCGTATTCAATAGGTTTCGTATTCAATAGGTTTCGTATTCAATAGGTTTCGTATTCAATAGGTTTCGTATTCAATAGGTTTCGTATTCAATAGGTTTCGTATTCAATAGGTTTCGTATTCAATAGGTTTCGTATTCAATAGGTTTCGTATTCAATAGGTTTCGTATTCAATAGGTTTCGTATTCAATAGGTTTCGTATTCAATAGGTTTCGTATTCAGTAGGTTTCGTATTCAATGGCAGTGAAAAAAACGTCACGCATAACGCTTAGAAACATTTTAGTTGTAAGAGAAATCGTGGGTTATTCTGGGTGGGCTTCTCAAGATTAGAACATGAAATTGTCGAGGGGTCATTCAAAAAGCCCAGAGATTTATAAAGGCCAGAGCTTGTATTGGCCAGAATTCATAAAGATCCTGAGTTTGAAAGTCCCCATAATTCTTATTGGCAAGAGGTTGAAAAGGCCAATTGGCCAACAATTCCCAGACAGGGAAAATGCATACAGGCCAGAGCTTGTATTGGCCAGAGGTTGAAAAGTCCAGAGTTTGTATTGGCCAGAGCTGGAAAGGGTCAGAGCTCGAATTGATCAGAGGTTGACAGGGCCTGGTTGGCTAAGGAGTCGGGAAGAGAGCCGGATCTACATACAAGCTCTGGCCTGTATGAATTATCCCTGTCTGGGCATTTTTGGGACGATTGACCTTTTCAACCTCTGGGCAATATGAATCCATTGGCAGATCCAGAATGGTGGTTTGGAGGTGGGGCACGGGTAGTGTGTGTGTGTGGGGGGGGGGGGGGGGCAAATTCCCAAAATTATCACACAATTCTGAAAATTCATCGGATTTCGCTTGCTTATGCATGGATAGCTGATTTAAAACAAACTTTCCTTTGTACAAGTTGATTAGATTTTCTTCTATATCAGGAAATGTGTACATTTTGCGCCTATTTCAGGCAGTTTGGGAGGAGGGGCATGGCTGCTTTGCCCCCTCCTCCCCCTGGTTCCGCTAGTGTATGAATCCTGGAGCTTTTTTTTAACTCGGGGTCTTTATGAATCCTGGCCAATACAAGCTCTGGCCTTTATCAATCTTGCGGCTTTTCGATATCAAAACCCAAGCCATATAGCTTAGCAGAGGCGTAGCTCATTGTTTTTTGTTTTTTAACAAGGTTGAATAAAAGCCTAGGTGTAAACATAAAGTTCGAGGCAGGTGTGAATGAAACTCGAACATCAAACATTTACGAACCTTTTCCAACCCCACAATGCAGCGGCGTCACTGACCAGACATGCCCACACGTCACCTTACCCTCATGGCGGCGGTCGGCTGGGAGCTGGCGATGACGGGGCCTCCAGGACAGCACGTGCCACGCACCAGGCCGACTCAGGATCCACAGATGGAACGACAGAACGTACCACGCACCAACCAGGCCGACTCAGGGTCAACAGATGGAGAGGGCTCCCTCGCGCTCGGCTCGTGTCGTCAATGGACAGACTCTGTTTACATGAGGGTGTCGCCAGCGCCCCTCGCCATTGGTGCTCCCAGTGGTGTGATGGTGCACGGTGGAGGTGTGAGCCGTCCAGACCAGCGTAGCGCGGCGCTCCAACTGGCAGCATCACCACCCGCTGTTTACATTGGGTTTAACCATCACACGGCCACGCGTTACATGCAGTCAATTGGTCCCGGCGAGAGCAATGGCCTGTGGCGTACAGCGTGTGCACAAATAAATCACTCGCGGAGTATGCACCCGCGCTGCCGCTGCCACGCACTCTCCACGCATCTGAGACGTCATTCTCCAGCCACAACCGGGCACTTTCCTACAGAGAACGACGCGCTGGTTTGCCCGACTGGGCACTGCTGCGCCTCAGACTGCACAGCATGACTGGGCAGTACAGCCGAGAGCCAATACTGCACTGTCATATACACGGTCTGAGACTGTGCAGCATGACTGGGCCGTACAGCCGAGAGCCAATACTGCACTGTGATATACACGGCCTCAGACTGCACAGCATGACTGGGCGGTACAGCCGAGAGCCAATACTGCACTGTGATATACACGGTCTGAGACTGTACAGCATGACTGGGCCGTACAGCCGAGAGCCAATACTGCACTGTGATATACACGGCCTGAGACTGCACAGCATGACTGGGCGGTACAGCCGAGAGCCAATACTGCACTGTGATATACACGGTCTGAGACTGTACAGCATGACTGGGCCGTACAGCCGAGAGCCAATACTGCACTGTGATATACACGGTCTGAGACTGTACAGCATCACTGGGCCGTACAGCCGAGAGCCAATACTGCACTGTGATATACGCGGTCTGAGACTGTACAGCATGACTGGGCCGTACAGCCGAGAGCCAATACTGCACTGTGATATACACGGTCTGAGACTGCACAGCATGACTGGGCCGTACAGCCGAGAGCCAATACTGCACTGTGATATACACGGTCTGAGACTGTACAGCATGACTGGGCCGTACAGCCGAGAGCCAATACTGCACTGTGATCTGTGATATACACGGTCTGAGACTGAACAGCATGACTGGGTCGTACAGCCGAGAGCCAATACTGCACTGTGATATACATGGTCTGAGACTGCACAGCATGACTGGGCCGTACAGCCGAGAGCCAATACTGCACTGTGATATACACGGTCTGAGACTGCACAGCATGACTGGGCGGTACAGCCGAGAGCCAAAACTGCACTGTGATATACACGGTCTCAGACTGCACAGAATGACTGGGCCGTACAGCCGAGAGCCAATACTGCACTGTGATCTGTGCTATACACGGTCTGAGACTGCACAGTATGACTGGGCCGTACAGCCGAGAGCCAATACTGCACTGTGATATACACGGTCTGAGACTGCACAGCATGACTGGGCCGTACAGCCGAGAGCCAATACTGCACTGTGATATACATGGTCTGAGACTGCACAGTATGACTGGGCCGTACAGCCGAGAGCCAATACTGCACTGTGATATACACGGTCTGAGATTGTACAGCATGACTGGGCCGTACAGCCGAGAGCCAATACTGCACTGTGATCTGTGATATACACGGTCTGAGACTGCACAGTATGACTGGGCCGTACAGCCGAGAGCCAATACTGCACTGTGATATACACGGTCTGAGACTGCACAGCATGGCTGGGCCGTACAGCCGAGAGCCAATACTGCACTGTGATATACACGGTCTGAGACTGTACAGCATGACTGGGCCGTATAGCCGAGAGCCAATACTGCACTGTGATATACACGGTCGGAGACTGCACAGCATGACTGGGCGGTACAGCCGAGAGCCAATACTGCACTGTGATATACACAGTCTGAGACTGCACAGCATGACTGGGCCGTACAGCCGAGAGCCAATACTGCACTGTGATATACACGGTCTGAGACTGTACAGCATGACTGGGCCGTACAGCCGAGAGCCAATACTGCACTGTGATATACACGGTCTGAGACTGTACATCATGACTGGGCCGTACAGCCGAGAGCCAATACTGCACTGTGATATACACGGTCTGAGACTGTACAGCATGACTGGGCCGTACAGCCGAGAGCCAATACTGCACTGTGATATACATGGTCTGAGACTGCACAGCATGACTGGGCCGTACAGCCGAGAGCCAATATTGCACTGTGATATACACGGTATGAGACTGTACAGCATGACTAGGCCGTACAGCCGAGAGCCAATACTGCACTGTGATATACACGGTCTGAGACTGCACAGCATGACTGGGCCGTACAGCCGAGAGCCAATAGTGCACTGTGATATACATGGTCTGAGACTGCACAGAATGACTGGGCCGTACAGCCGAGAGCCAATACTGCACTGTGATATACACGGTCTGAGATTGTACAGCATGACTGGGCCGTACAGCCGAGAGCCAATACTGCACTGTGATCTGTGATATACACGGTCTGAGACTGCACAGTATGGCTGGGCCGTACAGCCGAGAGCTGTACTGTGAGAGCTACACGGTCTGAGACTGTACAGCATGACTGGGCCGTACAGCCGAGAGCCAATACTGCACTGTGATATACACGATCTGAGACTGTACAGCATGAGTGGGCCGTACAGCCGATAGCCAATACTGCACTGTGATATACACGGTCTGAGACTGTACAGCATGACTGGGCCGTACAGCCGAGAGCCAATACTGCACTGTGATATACACGGTCTGAGACTGTACAGCATGACTGGGTCGTACAGCCGAGAGCCAATACTGCACTATGATATACACGGTCTGAGACTGTACAACATGACTGGGCCGTACAGCCGAGAACCAATACTGCACTGTGATATACACGGTCTGGGACTGTACAGCATGACTGGGCCGTACAGCCGAGAGCCAATACTGCACTGTGATATACACGGTCTGAGACTGTACAGCATGACTGGGCCGTACAGCCAGGAGCCAATACTGCACTGTGATATACACGGTCTGAGACTGTACAGCATGACTGGACCGTACAGCCGACAGCCAATACCGCACTGTGATATACACGGTCTGAGACTGTACAGCATGACTGGGCCGTACAGCCGAGAGCCAATACTGCACTGTGATCTGTGATATACACGGTCTGAGACTGCACAGCATGACTTGGCCGTACAGCCGAGAGCCAATACTGTACTGTGATATACACGGTCTGAGACTGTACAGCATGACTGGGCCGTACAGCCGAGAGCCAATACTGCACTGTGATATATACGGTCTGAGACTGTACAGCATGACTGGGCCGTACAGCCGAGAGCCAATACTGCACTGTGATATACACGGTCTGAGACTGTACAGCATGACTGGGCCGTACAGCCGGGAGCCAATACTGCACTGTGCTATACACGGTCTGAGACTGTACAGCATGACTGGGCCGTACAGCCGAGGGCCAATACTGCACTGTGGTATACACGGTCTGAGACTGTACAGCATGACTGGGCCGTACAGCCGAGAGCCAATACTCCACTGTGATATACACGGTCTGAGACTGTACAGCATGACTGGGCCGTACAGCCGAGAGCCAATATTGCACTGTGATATACATGGTCTGAGACTGCACAGTATGACTGGGCCGTACAGCCGAGAGCCAATACTGCACTGTGATATACAGGGTCTGAGACTGTACAGCATGACTGGGCCGTACAGCCGAGAGCCAATACTGCACTGTGATATACACGGTCTGAGACTGCACAGCATGACTGGGCCGTACAACCGAGAGCCAATACTGCACTGTGATATGCACGGCCTGAGACTGTACAGCATGACTGGGCCGTACAGCTGAGAGCCAATACTGCACTGTGATATACACGGTCTGAGACTGTACAGCATGACTGGGCCGTACAGCCGAGAGCCAATACTGCACTGTGATCTGTGATATACACGGTCTGAGACTGTACAGCATGACTGGGCCGTACAGCCGAGAGCCAATACTGCACTGTGATCTACACGGTCTGAGACTGTACAGCATGACTGGGCCGTACAGCTGAGAGCCAATACTGCACTGTGATATACACGGTCTGAGACTGTACAGCATGACTGGGCCGTACAGCCGAGAGCCAATACTGCACTGTGATATACACGGTCTCAGACTGTACAGCATGACTGGGCCGTATAGCCGAGAGCCAATACTGCACTGCGATATACACGGTCTGAGACTGCACGGCATGACTGGGCCGTACAGCCGAGAGCCAATACTGCACTGTGATATACACGGTCTGGGACTGTACAGCATGACTGGTCCGTACAGCCGAGAGCCAATACTGCACTGTGATATACACGGTCTGAGATTGTACAGCATGACTGGGCCGTACAGCCGAGAGCCAATACTGCACTGTGATCTGTGATATACACGGTCTGAGACTGCACAGTATGGCTGGGCCGTACAGCCGAGAGCCAATACTGCACTGTGATATATGACTGGGCCGTACAGCCGAGAGCTGCACTGTGAGAGCTACACGGTCTGAGGCTGTACAGCATGACTGGGCCGTACAGCCGAGAGCCAATGTTGCACTGTGATATACACGATCTGAGACTGTACAGCATGACTGGGCCGTACAGCCGATAGCCAATACTGCACTGTGATATACACGGTCTGAGACTGCACAGCATGACTGGGCCGTACAGCCGAGAGCCAATACTGCACTGTGATATACACGGTCTGAGACTGTACAGCATGACTGGGCCGTACAGCCGAGAGCCAATACTGCACTGTGATATACACGGTCTGAGACTGTACAGCATGACTGGGCCGTACAGCCGAGAGCCAATACTGCACTGTGATATACACGGTCTGAGACTACACAGCATGACTGGGCCTGACTGAGATGAGGCAGTGGTGAGCCAGGGCAGGTGGACATGGTGAGCCAGGGCAAGCGAGCATGGTGAGGCAGGACAGGCGGGCATGGTGAGCCAGGGTAGGCGGGCATGGTGAGGCAGGACAGGCGGACATGGTGAGCCAGGGCAGGCGGGCTCATGTGGACCGTTCGTTCGGCCGGCAAACCGGTCCTTTATGAGCGGGCAGAGCGAACCGAGCCGAAACGAGGTCGGCGCTGCCTGGCTTCATCACGCCACACTGCTCTCCTCTCAGACCGGGTCCTGCAGCTGGGACATGTCGCAGATATCGTCGCTAACTTAACCCGCGCCCCGCGGGGGTGGGGGGGGGGGGGACAGAATCTGCCCCCTCCCCTCCCGGATTTTCTTAATAACTTGAAAACTATGATAGATATCGACGTGAAACACTCAGTACCTTATGGTGCATCAATTCAAAGTCTTCCTACGAATTTTTAGTCAAATTTGTGTAGCATTATGGGAGATAATGACGTTTTAATTGCGTCATGTCATGCCATTTTTGGTGGACAAACGATAAATGTTTGACAAGTCGTAGAAAATCGAGTTTTGAAGCCAATTGCAAAAAACGTCATAAGAAAAGTAATGACATGTTCTTAAAAATGGCTATCTCTATTTTTTGAAAAACATTTTCACCCCCAAAATAAAATTAAAATAAACTGATTTCTTGGGAAAAATGTTAACAAAATAAAAAGTTTTGAAGATATTTAAAAATATATATATTGGAGAACCAAGTATAAATGACACGTAAACCAAATTTCAAAGCAATATCTTTATTTTTGACTGACTTGTGGCTTCCTAAGTATAAGTAACTCACTTTTTATAATTTTTCATTTGTTTAAGTTGGGTGTTTTGCTTTTAGTGGCCAGATACGGACAAATAAACGCCACCACTGTATTTATGAGACACAACTTGTCTAGAAACAAGCCTTTTTATTTAGATCAATCAATTTCAAATTTTGACATTGCCATTTTGTGTCCTGACCTTCACCTGATGTGGGGTCAGGTTGTGAAAATGGCTGCTACTATCGAAATATACGTATACAATAACCCATAAAACATGTGTCGCATGGGTTTTGTAGACCTCTTTCAAATAGTGACCTGACCTTGACCTTGACCTTCGCATACAATTTCACTTTCGCTTATGCGGGAGATACATTATACCTTAGAGATCAGAGTTCGCCATGGGCTGGGCTGGCCCTATGGGCCATGGACTGGGCCTGCGCTGGGCCTGGGCCGGGCCTCAACTTTAAGGAAATCACTGGGCTCTGGATGGGCCTGGGCCTGACAATTTTGAAGTAATGCGCGCGTCGCACTAGCTGAGGTCAGAGCTCAAAAATATTTTAACCAGCAGCTCACTTACACAGCAACACACTGTTCCTGTGGCTTTTCGTTTTTTGGGGTTAGCATAGTTGGTTCATTGTTTCACATTTATATTATACAAGTAAATATGCTAGGATAATGATTGCAAATTTTGTGAAAATAATGAGATGCTTAATCTAAATGGGCCGGACCGGGCCTGGGCCTCAATATTATGAATTTGACTGGCCCTGGTCTGGGCCTGGGCTTGGTGTTCATGGGCCTGTGCCGGGCCGGGCTTGGGGTTGGTGGGCCCGTGACGAGCACTGTTTGAGAGCACTTTGTGCGATAATAGTCGTAATCTAAGGCTTTTGGATGGAAAGTATGGACCATAAACTAAAATGCCTTAATTTTGACCTTTGACCTAGCCGTGACCTGACATGTGACCTTATTTTTACAATCAAAACATACCCCCCACCCCCAGTGTGTTGGCAGAGCGTGAAACATAGAGCAGCATGATGAGAACATATCTGTGCGCCTTAGGCGCACTGTATTTTTTCTTCTCACGTATAATCATCAGGTGGATTCGTGGTATTTGTAATTTCGGGATTCTGCATCAAACGTGACGCGTTCTATCATAGAACAAAAAAAAACACGTAAAATCATCTGGTGTCAGCGCGGTCCGAACCTAAGGTGAAGCCAAGGATACGCCAGAAGTCGACGGCTATACCGTCTGCGAGGCATTTGCGCTGATGCGAGGGGCGCCGTTATTCAGTCTCCAATGTTGGATCTCCGTCAGCCTGAGATAGCTGACCCCTCGACCCTCGATACAAACAGCCCTGACCTCCACCCGGGTCGCGGCCCCAGGGGTGGTAAAAGTGCTTTGTGTGACCCCGACCAAAAGTGACACATACAAAAATGACCCCAGCACAGTTGGAGCCATTTTTTAACTTCACACTAATATCTTAACACCTGGCTGCATGCTCACATCATCCCTATATTTTAACCAGCGCCGTGCCGGGGGGAGGGGGGGTTAAACACCCAGTCAGGTTTTCCGCGGATAGCAGAAAAACGGCGAAGCGCAGCGCCGCCATTTTTGACACAGCTGTTGTGCATCAATTTTCCACATTATGTTAAAAAAATACTCGGGTCATCTTAGATCAGGTCACCAGACCAGGTCACGTGACCCCACCTCCCAAAAAAAAAACTTGTGGTCGTACCATAGTCACAGTTTTGGGATGATCGGTTTTACACTTACTGGATTTCATAAGGTCACATATATCTACAATTTGTTTATCTTGGATTTTTAATATCAGCGACCAAAGGTCAGTTTAATTTCGTGACCTCCCAATTATAAGTCTAAGGGGAAATATTAAAATGCTTCCTAATCTAAGGAGACGCAAGAAAGCAGTCTAATTCCTTCTGGATCATGTAATCATGGAACATTCTTGATGACCTAGGTGCCATTTTTGTTTAGTGACCCCTACATGGTCAGCCGAGGTCATCCAAAGTCACCAACAGTTTTATGTCAATAACGCTCGACATAATGACGATAGAGAAGTGGAACCGACACCAATGTGTTTATCTCGTCGCGGTACGTCTTTCCATATGCAACACGACCTACTTGAGTCACCACCACTTGACCTTGACCTGAGGTCACATTTGTAAGTTGACCTGACCTGGTCAACACTAATATGAGGCGAAGCGTTTTGACGAGACAAGCACGATGGCGTCAAACTATTGCATTGTCGTTATTAGGTAAAAAGCTATTCGTGATCTACGTTTTGTAAAGCCTTTTTTGACATTTGATTAGCTGTAAAGCCTAAACGTTTGACTTGAGCTCAAATTTGAGGAATATTTGGCGATTGCATTTTTCAAGAGCTTTACATTGCGTTTTCCGTTTGTTCCTAGCTATCATAGTTCCTGTGATATCTGGGGGTTTCTGCAACTTGAACATCTGCCCTTTGATGACCTCTGGTGACCTCAATATTGACTTGAGGAAAATACATATAAAGTACCTTCAGATGTGCTTGTCGGGAGCTCTTTAACACCTTTTTCTGTATCTTTCTAGCTCTTTTAGTTTTCGAGGTAAATGGGTGGGGCCCCAGGACAGTGAAATCCACTGTCCTGACAGTGGACCTCCATTGCAAATGCACTAGCACCCCGGCCCGCCCCGGGGGAATCGACTGTCCGGATGTCCCGCGCCGTGCCGGGGGGGGGGGGGCGTTTAGACGCCCCCTCCTAAGGTTTTTCGAGGATAGCAAAACAAACGGCTGCGCGCAGCGCCGCCGTTTTTGTCACAGCTGTTAAGACATCAATTGCACACATATTGTAAAACCCTTGACCACGGGTCATCTCAGGTCGGGTCACCAGCCCAGGTCACGTAACCCCACCTCCAAAAAAGATGTGCGGTCTTACCACAGCCACAGTTTTTAGCCTATCGAGTTGGTACTTACAGGATTTCATAAGGGTAATAGTACCTACAATTCGTTTATCTCGGATGTTTGATATCAGTGACCTAAGGTCGGGTCAATTTCGTGACCTACAAATTATAAGTCAATGGGGAAATATTCAAATGCTTCCTATTCTGAGGATACGCATGATATCAGCCCAATTCCTTCTGGATCATGTTATTATAGGCCATTCTTGAAGACCCAGGTGCATTTTTGGTTCAGTGACCCCACGTGTTGAATCTATCGTCCAAATTTGTTTTTTTTTTGTCTGGTTTTTGTTTAATGTAATTTATTATTATTGGCAATCAAGAGCTGAAACGCAACTGCTAATAAAAAAGTGAATGTACATACATACTGACGTGATAAATATGATGATTGAGTGAATAATACATCTGAAGTGGTTATGACGGATCAGTATTTCTAAGGACATGATCGCTTAGTTCACAGAAATGACAATTTGATGAGTAATGATTTTTGCTGGCATTTTGACCCCCCGAGAGGAGCATTTTGTCATCATTCATCATGAGAAGGAGCATTTTGTCCCCGACCTTATCCATAAGGACAAAGCACTTTACCACCCCTGCGCGGCCCATTCCATTCCCACACCGTCCCGCACTTCCTCCGTCCTCCTCCTCCCCAGGTCACGCACCTGTCAGACAGACACAATGGGTACCAACCTACGGTGGGGAAACTACCCTTTTCGTACATATTGCGACCGTAGCGCCACGTGGTGGAAAGGGAAGATATTTATTAGACCGATGTACACTTCGGATGAGTGCACCCAATTCCGGGCTGCATTTGCAGAACGTCGTATATGCAATGCATATCAAGCTGTGTTGTGACTCAGACAAGCAACCACCGCGGTACCCACCTCATTTGCTGAGACATGTTCCGTCGGCGTGGTCGGCCAGATGCCCTTGGCCTCTGACCGCCGATGTCCGAGCACGTGCCACGGTTGGCGACGGAGGCGGCAGCACCCGCGCGCTCTCCCACAGCGCCGCGGACAGACTGACTCGGCCGCAGCCCTCAGGTGACCGGCACCTGTGCGTCCAGGGCTGTCCGACCAGTCGGAGCTGGCTCCCAGTTGCCGTCGCTCGGAGTCCCCTGGACGGCGTGCGGCCAGTGTTCGCCCATGGCAGAGGCGGTGCAAGGCGGGAGGGAGGGGGACCGAGGAGAGAGTGTCTGACCGGTGGCTCCACCGGCGGCTGGGTGTGTGGTGTCGTTACAACGTGTTCACCTACGGCAGAGGCGATGCCAGGCGGGGAGGGAAGGGGAGGGTGGAGGGTGTCTGACCAGCGGCTCTACCGGCGGCAGGGGTTGTGGTGTCCTGGCAACGTGTTTTGCTACTTCAAGCCGTTTGTCACATGATATCGGGGTTAACGGTGAGTTGACCGATCAATCGATCCGTTATTTTGTCGTGATGAGAAAATGTGAAACATGCACTGATAAGAAAACGAGGCTTCAATGTAGATTCTTTAAGTACCTACCAGTTCCTAAAATACAGTTATATACACATCAAAACCATCAAGTGAGGAGCATAGTGGCGACGCAACGGATTTGTACCAGTGGTGGCAAAAGCCGCCTTACGTTCCGCAGCCAGTGGGGAATCTAGGTTTCGAGTTTGGGGGAGGGAATTTCGCTCCGCAAAGGTAGTCACAAGCAGTGGCGTATTTATAAATATATCAGAGGGCAAGTCCTCAAGAGGGCGCCATACCCCCCCCCCCCCCACGACCCACACATGAGGGCGCCGTCAGCAAACAGTTGTTGAGTGGGGGAGGGGGGGGGGGGGGGGGGCGGCGTCAGCGAGAGAGCAGTTGCCCATTTTTCCCAACCGTAGTACGCCATGGCGGCCGAAATCCAAAATGTTGATTTTACAGCAACATTAAAATTTGATGGTAGCACAGAGTTCAGGGGTGGTAATGGCACCCCTGAACCCCGTCGCAAGCGACAGATATGCAATCACGTCCCGTTCAGTTTATCTGCGTCATCGAAAATATGGTTCAGCAGTCCTCAGTGGCAGCCAGACTGTGGGCAAAAAAAGGACTGTTGGTCCTGGAACAAGATTGTTGGCAAGGGACTGTTGGTCCCGGCAGGCAGACTGTTGGTCACGGAAGGCAGACTGTTGGTCCCGGCAGGCAGACTGTTGGTCCCGGCAGGCAGATTGTTGGTCCCGGCAGGCAGACTGTTTGCTGGTCCCGGCAGGCAGACTTCTGATCCCGGCATGCAGACTGTTTGTCCCGGCAGGCGGACTGTTGATCCTGGCAGGCAGACTGTTTGTCCCGGAAGGCAGGATGACTGTGTGTCTCGGCAGGCAGACTGTTGGTCCCGGCAGGCAGACTGTTGGTTGGTCTCGGCAGGCGGACTGCTAGTATCACCCAGCGAATCTGACTGACGTCGGCAGCTGGCTGGTGGTGCGGAGCGGTGCACACGCCTACGATCGCAGCTGTCACGTGCCGTCATGGCGACTTTCGCCTGCCGCCGGTAGCCATCAGACTCATTTGGACCAACGAACGTGAAAACGGTAACGGCCGAGCGACTGCCATTACCACGGGTCCTGGTCTGACGGTCCTGGGTCGGTGGTCTCGGCCTGTTCCGGGTCCTGGGCTGACGGTCCTGGGTAGATGGTCTCGGCCTGTTCCGGGTCCTGGTCTGACGGTCCTGGGTCGGTGGTCTCGGCCTGTTCCGGGTCCGGGCTTGACGGTCCTGGGTCGGTGGTCTCGGTCTGTTCCGGGTCCTGGGTCGGTGGTCTCGGCCTGTTCCGGGTCCTGGTTTGACGGTCCTGAGTCGGTGGTCTCGGCCTGTTCCCGTCCTGGTCTGACGGTCCTGGGTCGGTGGCCTAGGGCGGTTCTGGATCAAATATTTTTTTTTTCAGGGCGTGCTTCGCTTCCAGATGCGTTTGGTCTGCCCGGTCAGTATTCCTTGGAGCCAGTAATTCAGTGGTATCTTCCTGAAAATTCCTACACATATCATTAGTTTTCTAGAAGTATCCAGCAAAATGGTTCTTTGGTGGGTTGAGGGTTATGCAACGCATCCTTCTGGGACCAAATTGCTAAATGCAGTGGCGCACGCAGGGGGGGGGGGGGGGGGTCAAAGGGGTCAGCTGACCCCCCCGAAATTTCTGAGGGGCCCGTATTTCGGAGGGGCCCGTTTCTGGTAGGGGCCCGGTCTTGGTCAGGCCCGATCGAGGTAGGGGCCCGGTGCTGGCAAAGGCGTGGCATGGGATGATGGGGCCCGGTCACAACAGGGCCCGGTCCTCGCATATTCTTGACTCGGGCCCGTTTCTGGTAGGGGCCCGGTCTTGGTCAGGCCCGATCGAGGTAGGGGCCCGGTGCTGGCAAAGGCGTGGCATGGGATGATGGGCCAGGTCACAACAGGGCCCGGTCCTCGCATATTCTTGGCACGGGCCCGTTTCTGGTAGGGGCCCGGTCTTGGTCAGGCCTGATCGAGGCAGGGGCCCGGTGCTGGCAAAGGCGTGATATGGGGCCCGGTCAGAACGAGAGCCCGGTACTTGAACATTATTGATGCGGCCCGTTTCTGGTAGGGGCCCGGTCTTGGTCAGGCCCGATCGAAACAGGGGCCCGGTGCTGGCAAAGGCGTGATATGGGGCCCGGTCAGAACGAGGGCCCGGTCACAACATGGCCCGGTCATTCCATATTCTTGATACGGGCCCCGTTTCTGCAAGGGCCCGGTCTTGGTCAGTTCCGATCGAGGCAGGGTCCCGGTGCTGGCAAAGACGTGGCATGGGGCCCGGTCAGGACGAGGGCCCGGTCACAACAGGGCCCGGTCCTCGCATATTCTTGATACGGGCCCGTTTCTGGTAGGGGCCCGGTCTTGGTCAGGCCTGATCGAGGCAGGGGCCCGGTGCTGACAAAGGCGTGGTATGGGGCCCGGTCACAATAGGGCCCGGTCCTTGCATATTCTTGATACGGGCCCGTTTCTGGTAGGGGCCCGGTCTTGGTCAGGCCTGATCGAGGCAGGGGCCGGTGCTGGCAAAGGCGTGGCATGGGGCCCGGACAGGACGAGGGCCGGGTCATAACAGGGCCCGGTCCTCGCATATTCTTGATACGGGCCCGTTTTTTGTAGGGGCCCGGTCTTGGTCAGGCCCGCTCGAGGCAGGGGCCCGGTGCTGACAAAGGCGTGATATGGGCCCGGTCACAACAGGGCCCGGTCCTTGCATATTCTTGATGCGGGCCCGTTTCTGGTAGGGGCCGGTCTTGGTCAGGCCCGATCGAGGCAGGGGCCCGGTGCTGGGAAAGACGTGATATAGGGCCCGGTTAAAACGAAGGCCCGGTCACAACAGGGCCCGATCCTTGCAAATTCTTGATACGGGCGTATTTGATATTGATACGTATTTTTTACATTATCCATTGTTGCTTCAGGAAATGGTTTATGACAACTTTTGGCAACATGATGGTGGGTGCGAATGACGTAGTCGCGGCGCTCTAAAACCCCAACGATGATGATGATGACATAACTACCGGGGATCGGACTGCCTAACCTGCCTAACCTGTAAAATAGAATTTTTGTTGTTGTCATTTACCTAATTTCGTCAAATTTACTCTCGACAGCACGGCGGGGGCGGCCGCCCCCCCCCCCCCCCCCCCCTGGAGGCCAGGAGGGCCCTTTTTGGCGCGCGAGGGCCCTTTTCGGCGCGCGCAGCGCGCCGAAATGGGTCGACGAGACCGCGAGAAGCGCGATATCATAGGCTCTTTACTACACGAAGCGTGGTTTTTAGAGAGTTTAGAGGACTTCAGAGACCCTTTAGGGCCACCAGGGCCCTCTCTGAAAGACCAGAGGGCCCCTTGTACGTTCAAAAGAGCCCTGCGCATGTCAGAGGGGCCCCAGGCCAGACCGAAAGGGCCCCTGAGCGGGTCAGAGGGCCCCTGAGCACGTCGAATGGGCCCCCTGAAAACGTCGAATGGGCCCCTAGCCAGCACAGAGGGGCCCCTGGGCAGGTTGAGAGGCCCCCTGAGCATGTCGACAGGGCGACAAAGCGGCCAGCGCAGTCCTGTGCCAGGTCATAAGGGCCCCTGAGCCGGTTGGAGGGCCCTGGGAAATTAAGAGGGCCCCTGTGCAGGTCAGAGGGGCCCTGAACAGACCGAAAGGGCCCCTAGGTGGGTCAGAAGGGTCCCTGGACATGCCGCATGAGCCCCTACCCAGCACGGAGGGACCCCAGGGCAGGTCGGAGGGCCCTCGGAGCATGTCGCAAGGCCACAAAGCAGCCAGCGCAGTCCCCTGCTAGGTCGGAAGGGCCCCTTAGAAGGTTAAAGGGCCCCTGGAGAGACCAGAGGGCCCCTGGAAAGTTAAAAGGGCCCCTGCGCAGATCGGAGGGGCCCCTGACCGGACCGAAAGGACCCCTGGGCGGGTAAGAAGGGCCCCTGAACATGCTGAAGTGGCCCCTGGCCAGCAAAAAGTTAAAAGGGCTCCAGGGCAGGTCGGAAGGCCCCTTGAACATGTCGGCAGGGCGACAAAGCAGCCAGCGCAGGCCGACCAGAAGAGTCGCTGGGCCGATCGGAGGGGCTCCTGTGCAAGTCAGAGGACCCTGGCTAGACCGAAAGGGTCCCTGGGCCGGTCGGAAGGCCCCTTGAACATGCCGGATGAGTTCCTAGCCAGACTGGAGGAGCCCCTGGGCAGGTCGGAGGGGCCCCTAGCAGGGGCGGCGGATTGCGGGGGCAGGGTACCCAAAATTCCCCCCAGTCGAAAATCCTGGGGGGGGGGGGGGCAAAGGGTAGTTCCCCCCCCCCAGATTTTAGCCTGCTCAATCTGGGGGCAACATGACCCTTCCCCTCCCCAGGATTTTAATTTGAGGGGGATTTTGGGTACCCCTGCGCCCCGCAATCCGCCGCCCCTGTCCCTGAGCATGTCGGCAGGGCGACAAAGCCAGGTCGGAAGGACCTCTGAACAGACTGAAGGGCCCCTTGACACACACTAGGGGCTTCTTATAAGGTCAGAGGAGTCTGGTGAGACCGGAAGGGTCAAAGCACGTAGAGATCCCAGATGAAGATTAAATACAAAGAGGACTTACTCCACAATACAAATATTAAAAGCGGAGCTTTCGGGTATATTGTAACACCCTTCGTCAGGGTGCTACAATATACCCGAAAGATCCGATTTTATTTTTTCCTGTAGAGTAAGCCCTCTTTGTATTATATATATCACCCACTCCACATCATGTCTTTTCGCTTCGCGGATCCCAGATGAGTCCCTGAACAGGTCGGAAGGGCGTAGAAAAGGTCAGAGGGGCCCCTAGACGATCTGAAGGACCTTGGGCCTTTCAACAGTAAGAATACAGTTGTACAGGGAATAAAACTCAAAATTTTCGCGCCGCTCCGCGGCGCAATTTAACTACAAATTCAATTATATGCGGGTTATGGAAAAAATCGGGCAGTTTCTCGGCGCATTTATGTGCTATGTTGATACTTTCCTATATTATTGGCCAAAATAGTTCACTTTAGCACTTCTTCCCCGCACTTTTAAACGCACAATATAGCAATTTTAGAGGTCCGCACCATACGCAATGCGACGCATTGATGAGAAAGCAACCCAGGGCATAATGCTCACAATTTTCGCGCCGCTCCGCGGCGCAATTTGTTTAAGAGTTCCAGGTCTTGAGCTTAAACAAAAATATTCAAAGTTGGTATTACTGATTCCAAATTCGTATCGCTGGTTCCAAAGTTGATGTCGCAGTTTGCTAACTCCAGCTCCTAAACGTTGGTATGGCCCATGCCATACCTGCCATACTGCATTTTCCAGCCTTGTAACGTGCCTTTTCATGCGTTTTTTTTTTTGGGGGGGGGGGGGGAGGGAGCCTTTCAACGCTCGGGAAGGGGCCCTTTTGAGGCGCCGCCCCCCCCCCCCTGGACGAAATCCTGACTACGTGCCTGCAGGCAGTCACCTTACACGACATTGACAAGCAAATTATAATGTCTCAGGTCCCATGCTGTAGGGAGCCGCTCAAAAACAAGTGACCGAAATCCGCGAAGTTTTCTAAAAACGGATGGGGGTCCGCTCACAAGGGGCCCGCTTTTAGGGCTCTGACCCCCCCTCCCCCCCCGAAATGGAATCCTGCGTGCGCCACTGATTCCACGACCATCGAACAAGATCAGACAGTTGTTAAATCAACCTAAATACGACTAAAAAAGAAGAAAGAAAAAGTTACATAAATATTCTCACTTACGGAAAACCTGACTTGTTGCGTTCGTGCATCATATACAACCGCAAGCATGTGCGCCGTGATACTAGGCAGTCTCACCATCTAAGCTTGCCCCGTGTCAAAAACAATCATGGGAAACGACGATTTGTGTACCGAGCTGCTGAGCTGCTGAGAACCGACTCGTGATCGCCAATGGGCACTTTGGCCTGGCTATGCCACCGTTCAAGACCAAGATTCGTGACTTGCTAAGTGCATGATTCATCCATTGTAAATATTTGTGTAACCTTTTCTTTCTTCTTTTTTAGTCGTATTTAGGTTGATTTGACAACTGTCTGATCTTGTTCGATGGTCGTGGAATAACCCTGTCACATTGAAACGACCTGATTATGTGAAATAATAATAATTTGTGTCGGGGAGGGGCAAACCGAAGGCAATGGCTCCATTTGAGAAAGGGATTTCCCGGCTATTTTCGTGGGGCCTCGTCAAACATCTTCTCGATCGCCTTCCTAGGGGCTTTCTCGGAATATTGTGTGGTTGTAGAAGCCTTCTCTGAAGTATCGCATGAACAGCTTTCCCGCATATGATGTCAGACGCACCCAACCATCTGAGATCACCGATGACATCGGAAATATGGTCATACTTTCGCCTCCCGGAAATGACCCTGGCCGAGAAGTTAAAAACCTGCAACTTAGTAATGTTCGTGCAGTTAGCGCTCCCGTAGACTTGTACACAATACCGTACATGGGAAAGGACCAGGGCGTCAACTATCATCGGTAGTACACTCAATGGAATGATATGTCTGATGTGCATGAGTCCGATAAGGATGTCGAAACAGCGGCTGATGATGTGGTCTATGTGCGCCGCCCAAGAGAGTTCAGAGTCCATGACTACCCGTAGGTTTTTCACGGACTTGGAGAAAGGCAGGAGCTGGCCCATGAACTTGATCTGTGGGGATCCCTGATCTGGACCAGCTGGCGACGGTCGCCGCGCAGGGGGAGCTCTGTCTTGCTGGCGTTCACCATCATACCATGCTGGAGGAATCAGGTGCACAGCATATCGAGAAGATTCTCCAGCGCCAGCTTCAGCTCTGGTAGCCTGATGCGGGGGCCAATGGTTGCCTCCTGGGAATCATCGGCATAGCGGACCAAGGAGGTGCGGAAGCCGCTGGTGCTGGAGGGGATGTAGCAGCTGATGTTGTTGCTGATGACATTGAACAGCAGTGGCCCCAGGCAGCTGTCCTGATATGTGCCGATGTCAATGATAAGGGGCTCGGAGATAGTGTCACCCACCCGCACGCGCTGTGTGTGACCTGCCAGGTCAACACCCATGGCGCTGACCTGCAGAGCATATGTTGCTGATGGTAATGGGTATATCTTATTCTCATTGGTATCTGAGGGTAACCTTATTGTTAAATTCTAACGTCTTATGGATCGGTGGTTAGATTACCGTTTCCCTGTTTCCCTGTAATTAAGGCGCAATATATTATTGATTCAACTCGCCGTTGACTGGCGTCTCAGCCGAAGGTGACTGAGGGCAAATCCTCAGACGAGACGTGGATACTGTTTGTCACAAACGTATTCAAAATCCAAGACATGTTTTGCAGCAAAAGTGGTATGTTATTTTTGAGCGGTGTGGTATTCTTTGAGTTTGTATGCCTATATTTGTACGGCTTATTTTACGTTCAACTTAGTTTTCATCTAACTCGTAGATTGTGACGTCATTGAATTTGCAGTATCATAAAAGAAGTTATCGACATGTTTTTATCAGTTTGAAATACTTTTTTTGATCAATTAAGTCCGAATAATTTGAGTGAATTAATTTTCGACGTCAGGTTTCGCGCTAAGCAGAGCTTGTTGGACAAACCCTGACCCAACCATCAGACCTCACAATTAACAGTAACTGGCATAATTTAGAAGCGAAAGTTTTGCGGACACGAACATACCTGGACAAAGTCCGCCCCGCCCTCTGACGTCACCTGACCTGTGAATGTGCGACGACTGCGACCGCTGCCACCAGATGCAGGCCATCCTAGTCAGGGACAAATAGCGAGTGCCGAAGTGACTTGAACCCGGCCTGCCACACTGAGTGAGGTCTACCATCTAAAGCTCAGTACTTTACCGTCTGAGCTACAAGGGCGAACAAGTTAATGCTGGTTAAACTCGGGAGCTTGATAGCTTTATTGGTTTCTGATCTATTGCTATTGCCAATGGTCGTTAGAAGAATGTCTACGCCAGTCAATGTCGGGTTAGGTACCATACACTAGCAACAATCAATACAAGGTGTCTGGATATAGGTTAGCTATGACCTTTGAACCACACATTTCACTAATGGTGATGCTTTGTGACTGTGTTACGAATGTCTTCGCAAATGTCTGTCGCGAAAAAAATACATGACAGCTGGTTGATAGGAAAGTTAGAAATGTGGATGAACGAAAAATCACCGGTTCATACTGTTCATTTTTTCTGGTATCTTTTGTATCGTAGTACGATATATTATAAGCTACGTTTAACGAAAAATAGCGTAATCGGTAACGTAACAAAATATAACATAACGTAATTCGGTAGCGTAGCTTTGGCCTAAAAACCATACGTAGCGTAGCGTAATTCCGTAGCGTAACGTAACGTAGGCCATCACTGGATAGGACACAGGGCGGAGGGGCCGGTGCGGCGGGCACGCTGGCCCGCCGGCCCGAGCTATTGTTCAGGACGGGTGGAAAGGTTTGGGGTTGCTGGTGGAGTGGAACTTTTTCCCCCTGACCCCGATCAAGCCCGCTCAGCTCACACGGGACCGGGATTAGAGACGTAATCCCTTCCCCGCTCTGCCTGGGGAAGGGATTACGGGCGTTTCCATGGGTCGGGTAATCGCGATCACAGCACTCATCGCGATCAAGGAGGATTAGAGGTGCCCACGGAAACGGGGTCATAACTACCTACCTCTGCATCAGCTTGACGCCACTCTCCCCAACTATATACGGAAACTTTTTACGCCATAGTTTAGAGCCAAGGGGCCATTGTGCATTAGTAATAAATAACGTAATAATCCAAAACAGTTCCAGATTACATACTATCGTATTACAATACTTAAAACAGCTATATGCAGACACACCGACTTGTAGATGGCGCTTAAATTGTTAGGCATTTAAAATAGATGGCGGTAGGGGCGGTTGGCATCGGTTTGTTCATGAGACGTCAGATGGAGTATCTGCGGGTCTGTATTGAAGTAAAGCACGATATATCTTTTCAAAATATATTTATTAATTTGCTTACAGTAAGTAGCACGCCGACATTGTTTGACCACCAGCGTAGTAGGTATACTTCGTCTAATGCCGGTCGCCGTCTATGAGAGCCCCGTGAAGAGCGCAGCTCTGAGAAACACCCCTTCACTGCACGCTGACACCGTGCAGAGAGCGCTAGACGGTCGGTGGTAATACGTCCCCCTTTGGTGCACCCTCGGGTAACACATGGAACCATGAAGCTCACCGTCAGTCGGCATACATCAGCTCGATACATCAGCTCGATACATCAGCTCGATACATCAGCTCGATACATCGGCTCCTCGACACGATCGGCCTACGTGACGGAGATTATTGTGCTGTAAGTACCTGTATTGTGGTCCGGAATGGATCGTATTTAATATGGATACTTGATCCAGTTCATTGGACTTGGATTGTGGTAGTTGATACAATTTTGCTATGATAAGAATCATAACTGAATTGAATTTCAACCGTTCATTTAACAGTTTATCAATTGGTGGACTTCAGTCCGCGCCCCGCTGGGGTATCCAGCCGAACGCTGGGGGTGGGCAAATTTGACCCCTCGTATCTTCCGAAACCAATGACCGCAGCGAGACGCGCAAGGCGGCGATCGTAAGCTCTCAATGAGACGAATATAATGCATACCCTACATTTTTAAAATAAGGTCACATGTCAGGTCACGGTCAGGTCAAAAGTCAACATCGAGTTACCTGAATTGATGGGCCATACTCTCCATTCAAAGCCTTATATTACGACTATTATCGCACACAAAGCTCTCAATTCCATAGTTATAATCATTTTACCACCCGACTTCATTTAAGTGAAGTTAGTGTCAAGCTCAGGTCAAGGTCAGGTGACATAAGGTCAAAATTCTAAATTGATAAATATAAATAGAAGAGGCGTGTGTCTGGACCAGTTTTGCTCAGAAATGCAGCGGTGATGCTAATTTGTTCCTAGCTTGTCATTACACAAATTAAAATAATAATAATACGTCAGGAGTTACCCATACTTTAGAAGCCATAAGCCAGTCAAAAATGGTGATATTGTGTTGAAATTTTGTTTGGGATTTCCCCATATGTGGTTTTATAATATATATTCCGTTTTGTAATACCTTTGCAATTTTAATTGTGTAGGCATTAAAACAAAAATATGTTTTGTTGTCAAAATCCAATATTTTAATAAATTCTAGATAGGCATTTTGTAGCCATGCTATTTGTTATATGTTGACGCTTTTTGACTGCATTTTGTTCAAAACATGGCATCTGTACGGTCTGTTAAAGTTCAGCTGATGTTTTTCGTCAAACTCGTGTGTAGTGACGTCACTAATGTTCGTTATATCTCGAGAGCAGGGGGTGGTAAAAAAAATAGAGTGGCTTTCTGCACTTTACATCCAAAGCCTTATATTACGACCAGGATGATCGGCAGTGCTGCCAAAGGTATGATACAAATCTTGCATGAGCTAAAGTGAGATTGTTGGCTAAGGTCAAGGTCAGGTCACAAAAGGTCACTTTGCTCAAAATATCTACGAAAGTCATGCAACACATGTTCTATGAGTTATTTTACACGTAAAATTCGATAGTGATAGTCATTTTACCACCTGACTTTATTTACGTGAAGTTAATGTTAAATACAGGTCAAGTTCAAGTCACTGATGGTAAACATTTTGAATTGATAAATATAAATTACAAGGGTATGTTTCTAGACCAATTTTATCTCAGAAACACAGTAGTGTCATTTATTTGTCTGTATATGGTCAATACAAGAAGAAAAAAACGCAATTTGTATATATGACGTCATGAGTTACCCATAGTTTAACCCGCGCACTGCAGGGGCTTTGCGCCGAACACAAACTGCAGGGGAGGGGGGAGTGATTTCCGCCCCCCCCCCTGAGATCTCGAAAACTAAGCAACGTAGCGAGAAGCGGAAAATGGCATTTGATAGCTTCATACATGTTCTATCGAAAGTATTTCAGTGTTTTTTTTTTAAAGTCAGGTCAAAATTGAGGTCACCAGAGGTCATCAAAGGTCAAATTTTCCAGTTTTTTCCTGTTTTAGGACATCGCTCCAAAAATTCCCATATATCTCAGAAACGATGATAGTTAGAAACGAACGGAAAAAAAGCAAACGTCAGCCAGTGAAATTTGTAATCGCTAAGGTGTCCTGAGATTTGATCTCAGGTCAATATTTGAGGAGCCAGAGGTCAAAAAGAAAAAAAATGCCTTTTTTGCTAAATCGTGTTTTGCTATTAACTTTTTACTTAATAAAGATAACGAAAAACTGTTTACGCCATTGTGTTTATCTTGTCAAGGCACTTTGAATTATATATATATGGTGACCTTGTTAAGTCAACTTAACAATTTGACCTAAGGTCAAGGTCAAGTGGTGACCCAAGTAGAGCATGTTGCATATGGGAAGACGTGTCTTGACGAGAAAAACACATTGATGTCTTTTTTACTTCTCTATCTTCATTATGTCGAGAGTTATTGGCAAAAAAGTGATGGTGACCTTGCATGACCTCAAATGACCCAATAGGGGTCACTGAACAAAACTTACACTTGGATCATCAAGAATATCCTATAATAACATGATCCAGAAGTAATTGGACTAGTACCATGCATATCCATCCGGCAGCTCCGAGCCGGGCACTGGAGCGGCTCGGAGCAGTACCTCCACCGGATCGGCCGCCGACCTAGGCTCGGCTGAGGGCAGTGCAGCGCCGAGGGATGTCCCGCCGCCCTGTGCCGGCTATGCAGAGAAGAGGCTTGACACACCGCGGCACGTGCTGCAGCGGTGCCCCGCCCTGGTCAGAGCTCGCCTCCGGCACCTGGGCGTCATCCACCCGGACCCGACTACACTGCGCGATGACGGTGTGGTGGCGGCCTTGGTCGCCGGATTCCGCGCCCAACTGAGCTGCAATGGCTATACCCGGGATGCGAGCCGGAGGGAGTAACGAACGAACGAGAGTTGTATTCTGGCATGTCGCTGTCCGCCGCCGAAGGATGTGGCGAGATTGGCACTCTCGCCTGTCTGGTCTGCCGCTGTTGGCATCGAGGTAGGGGGCGAGAACGACAATGCCGTGCCGTGTGTGCCACAGTATGTTGCTTTGTGCCGCTGTCGGGTGGGAGTGGGGGGGGGGGGGGGCGATAGCGGCACTCTGACCTGCCTCTGCTTACTGCTTTGTGCCACTGCGTGACTGTCTGCCACTGTGTGTGACTGTCTGCCTCTGTGTGTGACTGTCTGCCTCTGTGTGTGACTGTCCGCCTCTGTGTGTGACTGTCTGCCTCTGTGTGTGACTGTCTGCCGCTGTGTGCCACTGAGGGCGGAGGCGAGAGCCGCACTCTGCCCTGCTGCTGTCTGCTGCTGGCTTGACACAAGCTCTGTTTACCGTAACTAAACACTGTCTGAGAAGGATCTCACTGATCCTTCTCACTGATCCTAGAAACACTGTCTGAGAAGGTCTGTCTGAGAAGGATCCCAGTCTGTCATGGCACTCGGAGGGGTGTCACAACCCGTCGGGAAACTATGTGAGACGTGCTGGCCACCTTGAGCAGTGTTGCAAAATACATATTCGCTCTTCTTGTGTCGGAATATGGACAGCTGATTAAATGAACCGTGGCTTGATGATTCGTAAAAAAATGTATCACAGATATCGAATGACTACAGTTTGTTGAAGTACGGATGTACCACACCAAATTACATCCCACGAACTAGATTTGGCGGCCGACCGATACTTGGCTCCACAAGCGGGACGCGGGCGAAGAGACGCCCAGTGACGTCACACAACGGTCGGTGCAGAATGTAAACAAATTGCCTGGTGACGCTACCTTCATATAGGGCCTTGCACTAGCTCAAGACTTGCACTAGCTCATGACTTACAAATTGAAACTTGCGCACCACTTTGGCAAAAAACGCGGCATCGAAATATGGCTGCACAAAAAATGGCTGCACTGTCAAACACACAAAACAAAAATCAGGAAAACTTCACAAGTAAATGAATGCAGTGTTGTTTTCACTTTGAACTTTTGACGAAATGCCCATTGCCCATTCTATTGTAATTGCTGCTTCATGACATTTTCAGGGACTGGAGAGGGACAAAATCGTCAACTGCCAAAATGTTAAAATAGGCCCTGGTTGGTACTGGCAAAAGGGGGGGGGGGCAAAAGGCAATATGGCCCACCTTTGGGAGCCAAAGGGGGGCCATGGCCCCCGTCCCCCCCCCCTGCGGCCGCCAGTGAACCCGGCAGTCACTGGGGTATATTCTGTAACACGACTCACTGGGGGGGGGGGGGGGGGGGGTCTTTTTTTAGCCCCCCTGGTATCTTCAGAACCAATAATCGCAGCGGGACGCGCAAGGCGGCATTCGAAAGCGCTCAATGAGATAAGCCTAACACAAACTTAAAAAAAATCAAATTAAGGTCACATGTCAGGTCACGGTCAAGTCAAACGTCAAAATCGAGGTATTTTAGTTTATGGACAATACTTGCCATCCATGACCTTCGATTGCGCCTATAATCACCCAAAGTGCTGTCAAACGTATGATACATATTCCACATGAGCTAAAGTGAGATTACCCTATACCCTACCATACTTAAGCGTGGAATTTTACCCTCCCGGACATTTGTTTAAGCGCCCGAGGAGCCGCCCGAAGATACACCGCCAGGTACTTAATTTCCCGGGCAATGCCGGGTACCCCAGCTATTGCAAGATATTTCATATCACAATAATCAAGACATCTGTTAGGAACAAATTACAGCCATTTTCAACTAAATTTCAAGCATACTTGCAACACAAAACCAGAAGGCAGACACCACAACCGATTCCGGCACCACCGTTTCTCGCCAAAAAGTTGAACGATGGTCAACTTCGAAAACCGGGCTCCGACGGCGTCGGATGCGTCGCGATCAGCTGTTGCGGGGCGTCAGTCGCCGCCACTCCCCGGTTCCCACCGAACCCGTCACTGAACGGCCGTCAACGGGCCCGTTTGACGGCGACGGATCCGTTTTGACGAGTGGCAGGCCCAGTGGGTACCGCGCTTAAGTCGGATTCGGTGAACTCGCAGGATGACTCAAGGGCGGATTCAGGATATTTTAGGAGGGGTGGCCGCAGGCCAATTTAGGGGCGCCTTCCAAAGAAAGGGCGCCGTCACTGACCGAAAGGGCGCCGTCAATGGCCAAAAGGGCGCCGTCAATGGCCGAAAGGGCGCAGTCACTGGCCGGAAGGGCGCCGTCAATGGTAGAAAGGGCGCCGTCAATGGCCGTAAGGGCGCCGTCACTGGCCGGAAGGGCGCCTCGGGTCAAAAGGACCAGGTCATGACCTGTATCACCTGATACTCGGTAAGTTACTTTCAACAGGGCGCCCAAAAGGGCGTACAAGCGGTCCATAGGGACGCTGCGTGCTCACGGGCTGTCCATCGCCGGGCACCTGGCGGCGCCCGGCGACAGACAGCCCGGGGGCGCCCTTCTGGCGGGGGGGGGGGGGGGGGGACGCGACCGCTGCGGCCACCCCCTGGATCCGCCCCTGGGATGACTCTACCTTCTTATAGGGTCTTCCACCATGCGTCATAAACGACGCAATTGCGAAGGATGCACGGTATAACTGGAATGTGGATGTTCATGCTGAATGAACCGGATTTTCTACTATTTATAGTAGAACTCTCAAAGTCCCAGAACAATGAGATCGACTGTGCTGACAGTCGATCTCAGACTCACGCCATTGCAAATGCACAAGCACCCCGACCACCACCACCGGGGATCAATTGTCTAACTAGCTAACTGGTATATATTTTGTCGTCGGCAATATGGGTGAAACTAAATTATTGAGAATCAAGAGCTGAAACACAACTGCTAATTTTATAAATGTAAATGTATATACATGCTGACGTAATGAATATGATGATTAAGTGAATATTACATCTGTAGTGGTTTTGATAATCAGTATTTCTAAGGACATGATCGCTTAGTAAATTTTCCCAGGAATAATATAGCAATTGGTAATGATTTGTACTGGAATTTGAACCCCCGAGTACTTCATGGGAAGGAGCATTTTGTCCCCGACCTTATCCATAAAGACATAACACTTTACCACCCCTGCATATCACTTCGCGAGAAGACAGACGCTTGTTGCAGTGGGTCTTCTAATTCATCGAGGAAATACCGTGAACATTGCTGGCCAAACATGGCTGTCTCAGAAGTCAGGAGTTCGACCGTGGCGTACGAAACGAAGCAGTTGCCATCCACTGAACCATACCAGGCGACACGTGCAGGGACAATCATCACCAACACCAAAGCTAGTCCGTCTCTGATGCACCAGTCACCGCCCGGCCACTGTCTCCAGACACTGTCACCTGTTCTGTCACTGGCGCTGTCACCAGCTCTGTCACCAGCTCATGCACCACCGCTCTCACCAACCGTTGCACCAGCTACGGCACCAGACATTGTCTCCAGACACTGTCATCAGCTCAGGCACCAGCCCCGGCACCAGCCCCGGCACCAGCCCCGGCACCAGCCCCGGCACCAGCCCACGCACCAGCCCCGGCACCAACCCCGACACCAGCCCCGACACCAACCCCGACACCAGCCCCGGCACCAAAAAAACGTCTCCAGACACTGTCACCAGCTCGGGCACCAGACATTGTCACCAGCCCCGGCACCAGATATTGTCCCAAGACACTGTCATCGGCTCTGCCACCAACTCCGGCACCAGCTCCGGCATCAGCTCTGGCACCAACTCCAGTACCGCCGTTATCACCAACTCCGGCACCAGCTCCGGCACCAGACATGTGCATCGATCCCAGTAGCGGATCGGAGATCCCAGATCTCCACAAAACAGAGAAACTGACCTAGGATCCCAACAAATTACACGACCCCAACAAAGTTGATCTGGGATCCTTGGAAACCAAAATCCGGTAAAGTCACCAACAGATGTTGCTTTCCATGTTTTCGTAAAAAAGCATTAAAGGTAGATCCATAATGCTCTTGGATCTAGGATCTGACAAAAGTAAATGGTACATTTGTATACAAATATTAATGTCAGGTAGGTATAACGTCTTGCCAGTACCCGTAAGCACAACAACAATTTTTTTTTTCGGGATACATCCCTCAACATAATATGGAAGGCAAGCCTGCAGTTCCAGTGGATCCATATAAACAATGCTTAATATTTAGGGTTCTCTGGAGCTCTCGACAGCCTTTAAGATAATCTCTGTTGATGCGGAAACCAGATCATGGGGATCGGAGCCCGGGATCAGTTTTGGGATCTACGCACATGTCTGTCGGGCACTATCACCGTATTACGTAGCACACACCATGCCTGGCTCCGATTCCTCCTGCCTCATCTCTCCTGCCACCGGCCTCACCTCTCCTGCCACCGGCCTCACCTCTCCTGACACCGGCCTCACCTCTCCTGACACCGGCCTCACCTCTCCTGACACCGGCCTCACCTCTCCTGTCTCACCTCTCCTGCCACCAGCCTCACCTCTCCTGCCACCGGCCTCATCTCTCCTGCCACCGGCATCACCTCTCCTGCCACAGGCCTCACCTTTCCTGTCTCACCTCTCCTGCCACCAGCCTCACCTCTTCTGCCACCGGCCTCACCTTTCCTGCCACCGGCCTCACCTCTCCTGCCACCGGCCTCACCTCTCCTGACACCGGCCACACCTCTCCTGCCACAGGTCTCACCTCTCCTGCCTCACCTATCCTGCCACATTCCTCATATCTCCTGCCACCGGCCGCACCTCTCCTGCCACCGGTCTCACCTCTCCTACCATCGGCCGCACCTCTCCTGCCACCGGCCTCACATCTTCTGACATCGGTCTCACCTCTCCTGACACCGGCCTCACCTCTCCTGCCACCGGCCTCACCTCTCCTGACACAGGCCTCACCTCTCCTGCCACCGGTCTCACCTCTCCTGCCTCACCTCTCCTGCCACCAGCCTCACCTCTCCTGCCACCGGCCTCACCTCTCCTGCCACCGGCATCACCTCTCCTGCCACCAGCCTCACCTCTCCTGCCACCGGCCTCACCTCTCCTGCCACAGGCCTCACCTCTCCTGCCACCGGTCTCACCTCTCCTGCCTCACCTCTCCTGCCACCAGCCTCACCTCTCCTGCAACCGGCCTCACCTCTCCAGCCTCACCTCTCCTGCCACCGGCCTCACCTTTCCTTCCACCGGCCTCACCTCTCCTAACACCGGCCTCACCTCTCCTGCCACAGGCCTCACCTTTCCTGTCTCACCTCTCCTGCCACCAGCCTCACCTCTTCTGCCACCGGCCTCACCTCTCCTGCCACCGGCCTCACCTCTCCTGACACCGGCCACACCTCTCCTGCCACAGGTCTCACCTCTCCTGCCACATTCCTCATATATCCTGACACCGGCCGCACCTCTCCTGCCACCGGTCTCACCTCTCCTACCATCGGCCGCACCTCTCCTGCCACCGGCCTCACATCTCCTGACATCGGTCTCACCTCTCCTGCCTCACCACTTCTGCCACCGGCCTCACCTCTCCTGCTTCACCTCTCCTGCCACCGGCCTCACCTCTCCTGCCACCGGCATCACCTCTCCTTCCACCAGCCTCACCTCACCTTTCCTTCCACCGGCCTCACCTCTCCTCACACCGGCCTCACCTCTCCTGCCAGCGGCCTCACCTCTCCTGCCACCGGCCTTACCTCTCCTGGCACAGGCCTCACCTTTCCTGCCTCACCTCTCCTGTCTCACCTCTCCTGCAACCGGCCTCATATCTCCTGCCACCGGCCTCACCTCTCCTGCCACCGGCCTCACCTCTCCTGCCACTGGCCTCACCTCTCCTGTCACCGGCTTCATCTCTCCTGCCTAACCTCTCCTGCCACCGGCCTCACCTCTCATGCCACCGGCCTCACCTTTCCTTCCACCGGCCTAACCTCTCCTCACACCGGCCGCACCTCTCCTGCCACCGGCCTCACCTCTCCTGCCACCAGCCTCACCTCTCCTGCCACCGGCCTCACCTTTCCTTCCACCGGCCTCACCTCTCCTCACACCGGCCTCACCTCTCCTGCCAGCGGCCTCACCTCTCATGCCACCGGCCGCACCTCTCCTGCCACTGGCCTCACCTCTCATGCCACCGGCCGCACCTCTCCTGCCACTGGCCTCACCTCTCCTGCCACCGGCCGCACCTCTCCTGCCACTGGCCTCACCTCTCCTGCCACGGGCCTCACCTCTCCTGTCACAGGCCTCACCTCTCCTGCCACTGGCCTCACCTCTCCTGCCACGGTCCTCACCTCTCCTGTCACAGGCCTCACCTCTCCTGCCACTGGCCTCACCTCTCCTGCCACTGGCCTCACCTCTCCTGCCACGGGCCTCACCTCTCCTGTCACAGGCCTCACCTCTCCTGCCACTGGCCTCACCTCTCCTGCCACGGGCCTCACCTCTCCTGTCACAGGCCTCACCTCTCCTGCCACGGGCCTCACCTCTCCTGCCACTGGTCTCACGACTCTGCGACCAGCCATCACCGGTTCGGCAATGAAGCCAAATATATCGCAACACCTCCAGGGCAGATGCAGCATGGAACTGTTCACATAGTCACTCCAGTTCCTGTAGCACCAGCAGGATGAACCCTCCTCGGTCGCTAACAGTCGCCTGCATGCACCCCCTCTTCTGGCGGCGGCGAGGCGCTGGTAGCGCCACCTATATCATCATATCTCAGGTTGGGGTGTGGCGCGGGAGTCGCCGCCAAGGTGACGGTCTTCTGGTGTAGATGGCGTCACCTTGGTGACGCTCATGTTGTGTAGAAACCGGGTCCGGCCTAGGTGACAGTCATCTGGTCTAGGAGCTAGGTCCGGCCTAGGTGACGGTCATCTGGTGTAGGAGCTGGGTCCGGCCTAGGTGATGGTCATCTGGTGTAGAAGCTGGGTCCGGCCTAGGTGATGGTCATCTGGTGTAGAAGCTGGGCCAGACCTAGGTGACAGTCATCTGGTGTAGGAGCTGGGTCCGGCCTAGGTGGCGGTCATCTGGTGTAGGAGCTGGGTCCGGCCTAGGTGGCGGTCATCTGGTGTAGGAGCTGGGTCCGGCCTAGGTGGCGGTCATCTGGTGTAGGAGCTGGGTCCGGCCTAGGTGACGGTCATCTGGTGTAGGACCCGGGTCCGGCCTAGGTGACGGTCATCTGGTGTAGGAGCTGGGTCCGGCCTAGGTGATGGTCATCTGGGGCCGGAGCCGAGCCCGGCGGCGGGCTGGGGTGCTGAGGTGGCTTGAGACCGCCGCCACCGCCGCTGCCGCTGCGGCTGCCTCTGAGCCGGGCTCGGGCGGCCGCCGCAGGCTGAGGTCCTGCAGCGCCTGTACAGTCTGGCTGCCGGCGGCCCGCTCGGCCTCGGTCAGCGGTCGGCCGCCATCCAGCAGCTCGGTCCTGATCCGCTCGATCATCGTACCGTCCACCTCCGAGATGGGCGTGCTCTGCTGCATGCTCTCTGTCAGCTCCCGCTCCCAGTCCTCCTCGAGTCGGTCGCGGTGTCGCTGGGCCAGCTCCTTCTCTTGGTCATAGACGAAAAAGTCCCCGGCCACCGACTGAAGCCGTTGCTGCAGCGGGTCGTCACTCTGCCGACAGCACCGGACAGGGCGACACAGTTAAATGGGACCGGACAGGAGGGACATAGTCAGACGGGACCGGACAGCGGGACACAGTCAGACGGGACCAGACTTAACCCGCGCACTGCAGGGGGGATTGATTTCCGCCCCCCCCCCCACCCTAAGGTTTTTCAAAGATAGCGAAAAAACGGCGGCACGCAGCGCCACCGGGTTTTACCACACCTGTTAGGACATCAATTGCGCCCACTTTGAAGAAGAAACAAAATATCGGGTCACCTCAGGTCAGGTCACCAGACCAGCTCATGTGACCCCACCTCCAAAAATGATTTCAGTTGTGCCAAAGCCAGAGTTTTTCACCGATCAGTTTTAAACTTACAGGAAGTCATGAGGGCATAAGTACTTACAATTAGTTTATCTCGGAATTTTTATATCGGTGACCTAAGGTCAGGTCAATTTCGTAACCTCCCCATACTATTTATTTATTTATATTTATTTATAATAAGTAAATGGGGAAATATATAAATGCTTCCTATTTCTTAGATATGCATGATATTAGTCCAAATACTTCTGGATCATGTTATTATAGGATATTCTTGATGATCCAAGTGAAAGTTTTGTTCAGTGACCAGTTCAGTGAAGTTGAGTGTGATGAGTCATTTGAGGTCATGCGAGGTCGCCATCACTTTTTTTGTCAATAACTCCCGACATAATGAAGATAGAGAAGTACAGCAGACATCAATGTGTTTGTCTTGTTGAGACACGTCTTCCCATATGCAACATACCCTACTTGGGTAACCACTTGACCTTGACAGGAGGTCAATTTTTTTAGTTAATTTAACAAGGTCACCATGTAGATCATTCGAAGCGTTTTGACAAGATAAACACAATGGCGTAAACAGTTTTCCATTATCTGTATTATGTAAAAAGTTAATAGCGAAAAACGATTTAACAAAAAAACGCATTTTTTTATTTTTAACCTCTAGAGCCTCAAATGTTGACCTAAGATCAGATTTTGGGACACCTTACCGATTGGAAATTTCCCTCGCTGGCGTTTGATTTTTTGTTTGTTTCTAACTAGCATAGTTTCTGAGATACATGGGAATTCTGGAGCGATGTCCTAAAACAGGAAAAAAAGGAAAACTTGACCTTTGATGACCTCTTGTGACCTCAATTTTGATCTGACCTAAAACAATACTGCTATACTTTCGATAGAACATGTATCAAGCTATCAAATGCCGTTTTCTGCTTCTCGCTACGTAACGTAGTTTTCGAGATCTCAGGGGGAGGGCGGAAATCCCCCCCCCCCTCCCCCTGCAGTTCGTGTTCGGCGCAAAGCCCCTGCAGTGCGCGAGATAAGGGACAGTCAGACGGGACCGGACAAGAGGGGCACAGTCAGACGGGATCGGACAGGAGGGACACAGTCAGACGGGACGGGACAGGAGAGACACAGTCAGACGGGACCAGACAGGAGAGACACAGTCAGACGGGACCAGACAGGAGAGACACAGTCAGACGGGACGGGACAGGAGAGACACAGTCAGACGGGACGGGACAGCGGGACACAGTCAGACGGGACCAGACAGGAGAGACACAGTCAGACGGGATCAGACAGGAGAGACACAGTCAGACGGGATCAGACAGGAGAGACACAGTCAGACAGGATCAGACAGGAGAGACACAGTCAGACGGGACCAGACAGGAGAGACACAGTCAGACGGGACCGGACAGGAGAGACACAGTCAGACGGGACCGGACAGGAGAGACACAGTCAGACGGGACCAGACAGGAGAGACACAGTCAGACGGGACCGGACAGGAGAGACAGTCAGACGGGACGGGACAGAGGGACACAGTCAGACGGGACCAGACAGGAGAGACACAGTCAGACGGGACCGGACAGGAGAGACACAGTCAGACGGGACCGGACAGGAGAGACACAGTCAGACGGGACCAGACAGGAGAGACACAGTCAGACGGGACGGGACAGGAGAGACACAGTCAGACGGGACCAGACAGGAGAGACACAGTCAGACGGGACGGGACAGCGGGACACAGTCAGACGGGACCGGACAAGAGGGACACAGTCAGACGGGACCGGACAGGAGAGACACAGTCAGACGGGACCAGACAGGAGAGACACAGTCAGACGGGATCAGACAGGAGAGACACAGTCAGACGGGACCAGACAGGAGAGACACAGTCAGACGGGACCAGACAGGAGAGACACAGTCAGACGGGACGGGACAGGAGAGACACAGTCAGACGGGACGGGACAGCGGGACACAGTCAGACGGGACCGGACAGGAGAGACACAGTCAGACGGGATCAGACAGGAGAGACACAGTCAGACAGGATCAGACAGGAGAGACACAGTCAGACGGGACCAGACAGGAGAGACACAGTCAGACGGGACGGGATAGGAGAGACACAGTCATACGGGACCAGACAGGAGAGACACAGTCAGACGGGACCAGACAGGAGAGACACAGTCAGACGGGACGGGACAGCGGGACACAGTCAGACGGGACCAGAAAGGAGAGACACAGTCAGACGGGATCAGACAGGAGAGACACAGTCAGACGGGACCAGACAGGAGAGACACAGTCAGACGGGACCAGACAGGAGAGACACAGTCAGACGGGACGGGACAGCGGGACACAGTCAGACGGGACCAGAAAGGAGAGACACAGTCAGACGGGATCAGACAGGAGAGACACAGCCAGACGGGACGGGACAGCGGGACACAGTCAGACGGGACCGGACAGGAGAGACACAGTCAGACGGGACCAGACAGGAGAGATACAGTCAGACGGGACCAGGCAGGAGAAACACAGTCAGACGGGACGGGACAGCGGGACACAGTGAGACGGGACCGGACAGGAGGGCACAGTCAGATGGGACCAGACAGGAGAGACACAGTCAGATGGGACGGGACAGCGGGACACAGTCAGACGGGACCGGACAAGAGGGACACAGTCAGACGGGACCAGACAGGAGAGACACAGTCAGACGGGACCAGACAGGAGAGACACAGTCAGACGGGACGGGACAGCGGGACACAGTCAGACGGGACCGGACAGGAGAGACACAGTCAGACGGGACCAGACAGGAGAGACACAGTCAGACGGGATCGGACAGGAGAGACACAGTCAGACGGGACGGGACAGCGGGACACAGTCAGACGGGACCGGACAGGAGAGACACAGTCAGACGGGACCAGACAGGAGAGACACAGTCAGACGGGACGGGACAGCGGGACACAGTCAGACGGGACCGGACAGGAGAGACACAGTCAGACGGGACCAGACAGGAGAGACACAGTCAGACGGAACCAGACAGGAGGGACACAGTCAGACGGGACCGGACAGGAGAGACACAGTCAGACGGGACCAGACAGGAGAGACACAGTCAGACGGGACCGGACAGGAGAGACACAGCCAGACGGGACGGGACAGCGGGACACAGTCAGACGGGGACCAGAAAGGAGAGACACAGTCAGACGGGATCAGACAGGAGAGACACAGTCAGACGGGACGGGACAGCGGGACACAGTCAGACGGGACCGGACAAGAGGGACACAGTCAGACGGGACCAGACAGGAGAGACACAGTCAGGACGGGACGGGGACAGGAGAGACACAGTCAGACGGGACCGGACAAGAGGGACACAGTCAGACGGGGCCGGACAAGAGGGACACAGTCAGACGGGATCAGACAGGAGAGACACAGTCAGACGGGAAGGGACAGGAGAGAGAGACACAGTCAGACGGGACCAGACAGGAGAGACACAGTCAGACGGGACCGGACAGGGAGAGACACAGTCAGACGGGACCAGACAGGAGAGACACAGTCAGACGGGACCGGACAGGAGAGACACAGTCAGACGGGACCAGACAGGAGAGACACAGTCAGACGGGACCAGACAGGAGAGACACAGTCAGACGGGATCAGACAGGAGAGACACAGTCAGACGGACGGGACAGCGGGACACAGTCAGACGGGACGGGACAGGAGAGACACAGCCAGGACGGGACCGGACAGGAGAGACACAGTCAGACGGACCAGACAGGAGAGACACAGTCAGACGGGACCAGACAGGAGAGACACAGTCAGACGGGACGGGACAGCGGGACACAGTCAGACGGGACGGGACAGGAGAGACACAGCCAGACGGAACCGGACAGGAGAGACACAGTCAGACGGGACGGGACAGCGGGACACAGTCAGACGGGACCAGACAGGAGAGACCACAGTCAGACGGGACGGGACAGCGGACACAGTCAGACGGGACGGGACAGGAGAGGACCACAGCCAGACGGGACGGGACAGCGGGACACAGTCAGACGGGACCAGACAGGAGAGACACAGTCAGACGGGACGGGACAGGAGAGACACAGTCAGACGGGACCGGACAGGAGGGACACAGTCAGACGGGATCAGACAGGAGAGACACAGTCAGACGGGACCGGACAAGAGGGACACAGTCAGACGGGACCAGACAGGAGAGACACAGTCAGACGGGACGGGACAGGAGAGACACAGTCAGACGGGACCAGACAGGAGAGACACAGTCAGACGGGACGGGACAGGGAGAGACACAGTCCAGACGGGACCGGACAGGAGGGACACAGTCACGACGGGATCAGACAGAAGAGACACAGTCAGACGGGATCAGACAGGAGAGACACAGTCAGACGGACGGACAGCGGGACACAGTCAGACGGGACCGGACAGGAGAGACACAGTCAGACGGGACCAGACAGGAGAGATACAGTCAGACGGGACCAGGCAGGAGAAACACAGTCAGACGGGACGGGACAGCGGGACACAGTCAGACGGGACCAGACAGGAGAGACACAGTCAGATGGACCTGCCCTTAACCCTCGCCCTACGGGAACCTTTTCTCACCTTGCGCCCTACGGGAGGTGGGTCCTAAAAAGCCCCCCCCCCCCCTGTTAACTTCCAAACCAAGCGACATAGAGCAATGCGGTAAGAACCAGCGTGTTGCCTGTCATGAGAGGAATCTAACAGTTTGCGATTTTAGGTTTCAGGTTAACGACGGCCACCTTCCAGGTCAAGTGAATGACCCTAGATCGAACACGTCCAAACATAGCGATTGTACAGGGCGCTTAGTATAGCTTCCGAAGGGAGAGAGATAGAGAGATACCGTAAATAGTAGCGTGATGCCCAGTCATACGGAAAATCCAAAGGCATCCCATTTTGAGCATCTGGGTCAACTGGTGACCTTTGGGATCAGGTAAATGGCCATTTGGGTTCTGACATGACTTTAACGAAAAGGTCATAAGTTACTATCTAAAAAATGAATACACTTCATGTTTTTATAGGATACGTATAATTGTTGTATATACAGCTACATACAATTTCAGCCAGATGCGCTGCATGTGTAAAACGCTATTAAAAAACCCTCAGGTGGGTCGTTTTAGGACCCCCCCCCCCCCCCCTAGGGGGCGAGGGTTAAACCGGACAGGCAGGGGACGTGGTCAGACAGGGCTGGAAAGGAGGGACAGTCAGACAGTCAGGACCCCCTATTACGTCAACTCTCAGTGTGGGCCCATCTGTGGAGCGCGGATGCCAACGACACATCTGGTCCAATCCCGGCAGCACCGACGCGACGCTTGTTACTGTTCCCACCGCTGCGGGTGAACTGATGTAATTACGTCTCAGTGAGCTGCGAGTGAGCTGACGTCACACCACTGTGGGGTCATGTGACGAACTGCACCACCGGCAAAGAATCCAACTCAAACGCCAGAAATAGTTCAAAGTTCCCAGTTTTCCCTGTGGAAGTTCATTATTAAGTTAAATGTTGTATGTTGTTGACTGAAATCCGCTGAGGCTCCTGAACAATACGTGTCACCCGGGATGTGACTCGGTGCGCACTTGGGTCAAGAACGGCCTCTCTTATTCAACATGACTACTTCCGTAAAAATAACCCCAGGCTTGGTAGGAATGTCACATGTTTAGAATCAGTAAAAAATATATACGCCTGTGTGTCGCACAGGCACGTAGCCAAGAGGGGGCGGCGATTGCGGCCGCACCCCCCCCCCCCCCCCCCGCACCCTGGAGGCCAGGAGGGCCCTTTTCGGCGGCGGAGAGCCCTTTTAGACGCGCACAGCGCGCTGCAAAAGGGCCGACGAGACCGCGCGAAGCGAGGGTATCATGGGCTCTTTGCCACGCGAAGCTTGGTCTTTAGAGAGTTTAGAGCACTTCAGAGGCTCTTTAGGGCCACCAGGACCCCCCTCTGAAAGACCAGAGGGCCCCTTGTCTGTTCAAAAGAGCCCTGTGCATGTCAGAGGGGCCCCTGGCCAGACCGAAAGCGCCCCCTGAGCAGCGGGTCCGAGGCCCCCCCTGAACACGTCGAATGAGCCCCTAGCCAGCACAGATGGCCCCTGGGCAGGTCGAGAGGCCCCTGAACATGTCGGCAGGGCAACAAAGCAGCCAGCATAGTCTCTTGCCAGGTCATAAGGGCCCCTGACCAGGTTGGATGTCCCTTGGACAGACCCCAGAGGGCCCCTGGGAAGTTTAAAGGATCCCTGTGCATATCAGAGGGGCCCCTGACCCAGACCGAAAGGACCCCCCTAGGTGGGTCAGGACAAGCCCCTGCACATGCCGAATGGGCCCCTAGTCAGCACGGAGGGACCCCCAGGGCAGGGCCGGAAGGCCCTCGGAGCATGTCGCAAGGCGACAAAGCAGCCAGTGCAGTCCCCTTGACAGGTCGGAAGGGCCCCTTTGAAGGCTGGACGGCCCCTGGACAGACCAGAAGGCCTGGACAGTTCGAAAATGCCCCCTGTACAGATCGGAGGGGCCCCTGCCCAGACTGAAAGGGCCCCTGCGCGGGTAAGAAGGGGCCTCTGAACATGCCGAATTGGCCCCTAGCCAGCACTGGAGGGGCCCCAGGGCAGGTCGGAGGGCCTTTGAGCATGTTGTCAGGGCAACAAAGCAACCCAGCGCAGTCCGACAGAAGAGTCGCTGGGTAGATCGGAGGGGCTCTTCGGCAGGTCAGAGGGGCCCTGGATAAACCGAAACGGTCCCTGGGCCTGTCGGAAGGGCCCTTGAACATGCCGGATGAGTTCCTAGCCAGACTGGAGAGGTCCATGGGCAGGTCAGAGGGGCCCCTGAACATGTCGGCAGGGTGACAAAAGCAGCCATTTCAGTCCCTGGCCAGGTCGGAAGGACCTCTGAACAGGCCGAATAGGCCCCTTTACACACAAGAGGGGCTTCTTGGAAGGTCAGAGGAGTCACTGGTCAGACCGGAAGGGCCCAAAGCACGAAGAAATCCCAGATGAAGATTAAATACAAGAAGACTTTTTCGACAAGAAAATGATTAAAATCGGAGCTTTCGAGATTAAAAATCGGAGCCCTTCGTCAGCGATTAAGAGGCATTCGGTTATAGGCATGGGCGGATCTAGAGGGAGGGGGAAGGGGGGGGGGGGGGGAGAACGGGGCCATGCCCCCCCCCGCCAACCACCTGAAATCGTCGCAAATTTGAAACATTTCCTGAGATAATATAAAATCTAAGCAACTTTACTAAGGCAAGTTTGTTTTAAATCA
>JAXIVJ010010986.1:17500-45228 GCA_036785665.1 Chirona hameri | reverse complement strand
GTGCCTTTTCATGTGTCACGTTTGCGGTCTACCCGAGCCACCGGCCGCATATTCCTGCACGTGTGTTGACCTGGAACTCCCGGGAGATTGAGCACACCTCTCCCAAAGCTATTTCGGTGCGGTGGAAACCCAAAAAGGAGTGATCGGGTGGAGAATCCGTCCCGTAATGGCGATATTGCTGGACAACATGGCGCTTGGTGGTTGTGCCTTTGGCACAGCCAGATAAACTTAATTTCCCTTTGAAATCCTGGCGAAACCGGTTTAGTATGTCCTCTAAAAACTGCACATAACTTTTGCAACTTGGACGAATTCAACGTGACTCATAAAAAGGAAAGTCCACGGTGCCGCGAGTAGGGAGTGGCGTGAAACGCGTTTTTTTGCGTACCAGTTGTCGGAGAAACCGGCAACTCGTGTGCAGCCGGAAGGCTGATGTGACAGCGGGGTATCCAGAACTTGTTGGCCCAACTAGCCGCTCTGCTGCGACACGTTGCGGTACTTTGCTGATCGGATTGTGCTCAGCGGTCCGCCTGCACCCGTCCGACCCCGTGCCGCGCCGCTGCGGCTGATCCAAGCCGCGCGCCGACCGAAAGCCGGCGCCAGCACGGATACTGCACCACCGGCGCGCGAAGCGGCGCGCGTGGCCCGCGAAGGACCGCGCGAGCATTCAGGTCGAAATAAGCTTTCACACATTGACGCTTTGCAGTAGCTGGAACAATGTAGCTGGTGCTGTAAGACATGTGCAACCATAAGCCCCAGCCCCTGAAATTGCTAATTGCGTAGGTACATACTTACAGGAATATATTATATATATATCACTGGAATATATTATAAATTGTATAGCATACATCATATGGCGCAAAACCCGTACTAGGTATTTATAAACATTATCAACAAACCCCCGAACACACATTTCTTGCTGCGCGGTACCCGCGCATAGAAAAAGCCAAAAAGACAGAGAATAACCCTCTGCAGCGGCTGTCCCGCGTGACATCCTCCTCCGGCGTGACCGGCTATGTGGCCTGGAAGCGCGCAAGCCTGCACGATAAACCCTGCAGCGCGCAGCGCCTCATCCCCTGGTCGGCAGTACACGCCGACTGACCCGGCTGGATGACGGACCGGTTACGACTGGGGCAGTCCCGATGGTACCGCGCGTACCGACCAGCGCCGGGACGGCCAAGCCTCCAGCTTCAGCTGCTGGAAGGGGCTGCTGAAGGAGGCGTTGTCCGCCCGGACTTCTGAAGCTCATTCATTGCTGGGAATGCCGAGTTGCGGACAGTTACTAATTTGTCTTCGGCATGCTTATCGAGCGTTATTGGGAGCAACATATGCTAACATGATAAGATGTAAAACTAATGTGAACTGTATAATGTGCGTCGCCTCAATAACACTTTTGATGACTTGCTCAAATCGAGATAAATTAGCATATATGGTATACTTTGAAATTGTTGGTAATATCCATAATTCCGTTCCCAAGGTATATCTTCTTTTATATATGGTATTCAATTACTTTGAAAATTGTTGGTAATATCCATGATTCCGTGCCCAAGGTATATCTTCTTTTAATCCAATAACCATTTCCTCTTAGCAAACACACAGTGCAAAATGGATGAAGCCTCCCCAGTGGTGTCCTAACATCGTATTTGAGGTTTAAACATTCCTGAACGGCTTTACTTCAGTATCTATCTTATCAAATGTTCAAAAACTGGATGTTAGGAGTCCATTACCCCACTGACCCTTTCAACTTCAACGCTTCGAACGAGTAATCTGGTGTCCAAATCTCTATCTGATATGTCTGCGCAGATAGTACGGGAATGTTACTACTTTACTGTCAACTTAAGGAGTTGCTCAATGGGAATTTGGAATTGGAGTTTACTCAACAACACTGCAAAACTTCAGGTTTCTTTTCAGGGTAAATATGTTAATGTTCGTAAATTTGGTAAACAATCTTAGTATATACGACTCAATATATATCCCAAATAATATCCCAAGGTCGTATGCAGAATCGAAGGTGAAAATTGGACAAGATAGTGTGTTATTCCCAGTTGAATTGGTCATGGGCTGGCAGGATGCGTTTCGGGAATAGCGATTTGACACTGACTACAAGGTGTCAATAACTCCATTAGAGAATCATCTTTGCCAGGACGCTAACGATAAGCCGTTACAGTTTGCTCGACTTACACTGCAAGGTGTATCAATTTACCCCACCACTGGGGCAAGTTGTGACAATTACGGTACTGTCATGAAAGCGTCCGCGCACAGTCTTAAATTCTGCCAATGAAATACCCCTTTCAGTGTTAACCCGCGCCACGGTGGGCCTCTGATACAACTTCGTCCTGTAGGGGGAGAGGTGGGGTGGGGGGGGGGGGGCTAAATTACCCCACACTAACTCAAAAACTAAAAGAGGCATGGAAAAGGCGTGGAAAAAAACGTTCGACATGTCTCAACAATAATATTTGAAGTTACTTTGGTCCTTTTTGGCTCAGGTCAATATTGAGGTCACCAGAGGTCAACAAATGTCAAATTTTCAAAGCTTAGGACTTTGCTCCAGAAATCTCCAAATATATCGGAAACTATGATAGTTAGGAACAAACGGAAAAAAGCAATTGAAAGCTCTTGAAAAATGCAATCGCTAGGGTGTCCACATGCGGCCATGTCAAAAGTTCAGGCTCCAGACCTAGAGGCAAGGGCGGATCTAGCCGTGTTTTTGGTGTGTGTGTGTGGGGACGGGGGGGGGGGGGGGAGCGGCAAATCCAGTGGCGTATTTAAACAAAGTTGTTGAGCGGGACGGGGGTAGCGGGACGTCAGCCGTCAGCGAGAAGTTGTTGACCGGGGGGGGGGGGGGGGGGGGGGGTTAGAGCAAGCCGTCAGCCACTATACGTCAGGCCGTTTTGGGGGCCAAATCATAGTTTCTGGACCTTGGGGGGGGGGGGGGAGGGGTGGACATGGCCCCTTTGGCCTCCCTGGATCTGCCCCTGTCCAGAAGTCACCAAATGTCATGATGGCATTTTCTGTCAAAACGTTGTTTTCGTGAATAGCTCTTATCTGATGAAGATATACCAATACTCTTAACGGCATCGTGTTTGTCTCGTCAAGACGCTTCGAACCATATGCACGGTGACCGGATAAGGTCAAGTACTAAACTTGACCTCAGGTCAAGTTCATTTGGTGACCCAAGAAGGTCATATTACATATAGTGAGACGCGTCTCAACTCTCGACGAATCAAACACAGTGGGGTCGTTTGCACGACTCTATTTATATTATATCCAGAGTTATTGGCAAAAAGTACTGGTGACCTCTGATGACTTCAGCTGAACTTGCAGAGGTCACTGAACAATAATTGCATCTTTGTCATCAAGAACGGGCTAATATAACATGACCCAAAAATAATCAGACTGATATAATGCATATTCTCTGAAAAGGAAGCATTTGCATATTTTACTATCGACTTATAATGAGGTCACAAAATTGACCTGACCTTAGGTCACCGATACAAAAATCTGAGAAAAACGAATTGTAGATACGTATTCCCTGATTAACTTCTGTTAGTTTCAAATTGTTCAGCCAAACCCTGTGGCTCTGGCACGACCACAGACAATTTTAGAGGTAATGTCGCTTGACGTGACCTGGTTACCTGACCTGAGGGCTGAGATGACCGGTGGTGGTGCTGGTATTGAGGCTTTACGACTATGCGACTTTCGTCATTTATAGTCGGGGTTTCTCAAACCGACCCAAGCGGGGAACTGAATGACCTCGCCAGTAGCCAGACTCGAACCCGGAACCCATGGATTTCGAGTCCAACACTTTACCGACTGAGCCACCCGGGAACTCACCAGGGGCGTCGTCACGGATTTTTTACTGGTGGGGGGTGGGGGTGGGGGGCGCAGTCACAGTCGCAGTCAAAAGCAAAAGTTGTTGACCGAGGGGGGGAGGGGTAGCAGCACTGGCGGATCTAGTGTTCGAGTGTGTGTGTGGGGGGGGGGGGGGGGGGATTACGTTCAGCTTCATCTGCGGAAAGTTGTGGACCGGGGGGGGGGGGGGGTAGGGGTAGCGTCGGGTCGTCAACGCGAAGAGTCGTTGAGCGGGGGAGGGGGATTGGAGGTGACTCGGGTCCTCAGTGCAAAACAGTCGTTAACCGGTGGGGGAGGGCGGGAGTTTTTTTTCTCCTAATTATTCAGCGCCCCGCTGGGGTATTCAGGCGAACACCCCCGCCCCTCGTTATCTTCCGATCCAATAACCGCAGCGAAAGGCGCAAGGCGGTAATCGAAAACTCTCAATGAGACGCATCTAACGCATGCGCGACATTTCCCAAATAAGGCACATGTCAGATCACACTCGGGTCAAGGGTCAAAATAGAGATATTTGAGTCAATGGGCCATACTTCCCATCCAAAGCCTTAGATGGCGACTATTCTCGCACAAAGTGTTCTCAAAGGTATAATCAATTTCCCACATAAGCGAAACTGAAATTGTAATCGACGGTCAAGGTCAAGGTCAGGTCACCAAAGGTCACTATTGGCAAGAGGTCTACGAAAGCCATGCGACACATGTTTTATAGGTTATTTTACACGTATAATTCGATAGCAGCAGCCATTTTCACAACCTGACCCCATATAATGACCCTCAGGTCAAGGTCAGGTCACATAAGGGAAACATGTGAAATTGATTACTATAAATAAAAAGATGTGTTTCTAGCAGAGGCGGTCGCATGGGGGGGGCATCCGGGCCATACCCCCCCCCCCCCCCACCCCCCCCCCCCCCCCCCCCCCTCCCCCTCCCCTCGAAGTCACCTGGGGACCAGGTGGGCCCGAAGTGCCCACCTTGGCTCCAAGTCAGAATGGGCCCTCTAGAGGTCAGCGAGGAGGCCAACTGGATACCAGAATGGACCCTGGATGCTAAAGCGAGTCCTCTCGAGGTCAAAGTGAACCCTCTAGAGGTCGGAGAGGGTCCTCTGGAGGCCAAAGTGAGCCCCTGTGGGCCGGAGTGGGCCCTCTGGATGTCAGAAGGCCCAATGGTATCCAGAGGACCCGCTGAAGCCCGGAGAGGGCCCCATGAAGGCCAAATGGACACTCTGAACGCCAAAGGGGCCATCTGAAAGCCAGAGTGGGCTCTCTGCAGGTGAGAATGGGCCCTCTGGAGGTCACAGCGGGCTTTATGGAAGCCAGATTGGCCCTATGGATGTCAGGATTGACCCTCTAGAGGCAGGAGTGGGCCTCCTAAGGTCAGTGTGGGCTCCATTCCCCCTGGAGACCACATGGAGACCACTCTGGAAGCCAGAGGTGGAACTGTAGAAGTCAGAGTGGGCGGGAGGTCAGAGTGGGCCCTATAGAGGCCAAAGCGGGACCTATGGAGGTCAGATGGGCCCAATGGAGTTCAGAGTGGGCTCTCTGAAAATACACTCTCAAACCAGCAACAGGCCCTGTCGCCGCTTGACGGCCCTTGCAGGCCGACTGAGGTCCCTTTTAAGCCTAGACAGGGACTCACAGACCGTCATAAAGCTCATAGACGCCTGATAGCGACCCATCAGGCATAGCAACACCCTCTCAGACTGGGCAAGGACCTTTTCAGGTCAACCAACGGTTCTTTTAAAGACGATGAGGGCCCAATCGAAGTCACTTCGGTCATGTTTTGGCTCAGGTCAATATTGAGGTCACCGGAGGTCATCAAAAGTGAAATTTGCAAACTTTAGGACTTAACTCCAGAAACTCCAAATATCTTCGGCACTATGATAGCTAGGAAGAAACCAAACAAAAATAGCTCATGTTAACAGTTTAGGCTTCATAGGTCAGCAAATGTCATGCTGGCATTTTCTTCCCAGACGTTTTCGTGCACATCGTTTTACCTAATGAATATAGGGCAATACTTTCAACGCCATCGTATTTGTCTCGTCGAGGCACTTATAACCGTATTCACGATGACCGTATTGGGTCAAGTTAAAAATTTGACCTCAGGTCAAGGTCATGTGTGAACCCAGTAGGTAATGTTGCATATGGGGAGACGCATATCAGCAAGACAAACACAGTAATGCGAGTTGCCCGTCTCTATATTAATTATATAAAGAGTCAGTGGCAAAAAAGTGCTAGTGACCTCAGATTTTCTCAGTTGACCTTGCATAGGTCACTGAACAACAGTTGCACCAGGGTCAAGAGTGAGCTTAAATAACATGATTCTGCAAGAATTGGCCTGATCTAGGTATTGCATATCCTATGAATCGGAAGCATTTCTATAGCTTCTTATTGACATGTAATGGGTAGGTCACGAAATTGACCTGCCCTTTGGTCACCGATATACAAATATCCGAGTTAAACGAATTGTCGATACCTATGCTCTGATTAACTAGCGCAGTGGAAGGGGGGGGGGGGGCACTTTTGTGCACCCCCCACAAGTTTTTCGTGAATAACTTGAAAACAAAGCGGAGCAGGACGGTGTTTTTTTTGCGCGACATTAAAGCCAACTCAATAGCGGATCGTTTGACGCAACTAAATGCAAATCGGTTGGTCATTTTTTGAGTTATATGGATTTGCATTCTAAGATGGCGGACAGAATTGAGGTCGGTGAAGAGATATCTTCGGAACCAACAGTCGGATCGGGATGATTCAAACGCCATTCGATAGCCAATGTCAATGTTTGTCCGCCCCTGTAGCTCAGTGGGAGAGCGCTGGACTTCTGACCTTTCCCGGTAGTGGCAGTCCGGGTTCGAGTCGCTTCGGCGCTCGCTATTTGCTCCTGACTTGGATGGCCTGCGGCCAGTGGCAGCGGTCGCACTCAAGGTCAGGTGACGTCAATGATCGGGGCGGACCGTGTCCAGGCATGTCGGGCACGTAAAACTTTCGTCTCTAAATTATGCCGGCCAACAGGAATTGCGCGATCGGGTGGTGAGGTCAGGACCTGCGCAAGAAGCTCTGCTTAGCGCGGGTCCTGACCTCGGAAATCCATCCATACAAGACATTCGGACCAATTTTTTTTAAATATTCATCCCCGGAAACAACTTTGGACACATTGCTGGTGACCTGTGACGTCACAGAGGCAGAATCGTTATTGATTCGATACTAATTGAATCGATTGGAATCGTTCAATCAAAATTAATTGAATCAAAACATAATTGATTCACCACCAGATCTTTTGATTCATGAATCGTGATTGAATCGAAATCCGCATCAAATCAAGGCTGATTGAATCAAAAGATTTAACGATTCTTAACGATTCAAGTGAACTGGTAAATTTTGCAAATACCTGCAATCCCAGTGGCTACATTCATTTATACTGAAATACTATTGTTGTAACAATGTTTTAATGATCATATATATGCATGTTTCCATTTTAATTAATTTGACATAAATTGACCTCATAAATGTTGAATCGAACGTGAATCGATTAAAATATTTGTTTTGATTATTTGAATCGGAAGGAATCAATTCTCAAAAATGTATCCGTGAATCGAACGGAGATTGAATCATTCAGATTCCAAAATGAATCTTGATAGAATCGTTCCAAAAAATGAATCAATAACCAGTCTGTACAGAGGTCAAATTCACAAAATTGTGGCATTTGGTCAGATTTGACCTTCGTGACCTCGTTTGACCTTGAAGATATTAACCTAAGGTCAAAAACATTTCAGCAAATGTAGATCATCATAGCACCTACCTTACTGGTAAGTTTGATTTGTCTAGCTCTCATACTTTCGGAGATCTTAGAGGGGGGGGGGGGCACTAAAGTGCCCCCCCTTCCACTGCGTGTTAGTGGCATACCCCTCTCCACTGCGCGTGTTAACTTCTGGGAGTTTGAAATCGTTCCATCAACTCCCGTGACTTGGGCACGACCGCAACCATTTTTGGAGGTAAGATCACTCGACGTGACCTGGTGACCTGACCTGAGATGACCCGAGGTAAAAAAAATACACAATATATGGATAATTGATGCCAGTAGACCTATACCGATTTTGGTGGCTCTGTACGCCGCCGTTTTCCCGTTATTCCTGAAAAACCTCAGGGAGAGTCAAAATGACCCATACCAGGGCGAAGGTTAATCGGTGGCAGCGTTTTGGCTTAGAAGAAAGCCTTGCATCGTGACCTCACGGAAATGCCGGTGGAGATAACTCAGTAACTGTTCCATCAAGGGAGCTGAAACTTGCCACAACGTGATTCAGCGCCTCATATACCCACATAGGCGTATGAACGGGGGGGGGGGGGGGGGCATGGCCCCCTCACCTTTCGTCCATTTTTCTAAAATATTGTCTTTTGGTCGGTTATTTTTTTGTTTGACAAAAGATTCGCCAAGAGCCCGAATCTGAAGAAGAAAAAAATCATAAATTTTCGCATAAATCTTGATTTCTCTCAATACGATATCAAAGTTTCACTGCTCCCCCCCCCAACACACATACTTTTCGAGACATTCTTCGTCCCTGTGAATACCCTTCACAACGGATTTTCATCGAAACCTGAAATGCAGTGTGTTCTGGCCCTGCCGATCTGTCTTGGAATACCCAATGCCTGAAAATACCCTCTCAGACCGTCTGATTTCTGAAGGCCGCTTCCAGACCGGCATAAGCCATAGGGTTTAAAAGCCCTAAAGTTTAAAAACCAAGCCTCGGGTATACAAATACGCTTTTAAGTCAGCGTAGGGCCGCTCGCACCGACCGAGGGCCCTTTCAGACCAACTGCGGGCCCCCTTGCCTAGTTGCCCCCCCCCCAAAGGCCAGGGCTGCGATCACCCCTGGTTTCTAGACCAGTGTTGTTTCAGAAATACAGTGGTGGCAATTCTATTTCTGTATCTTGTCACTAAAAGCAAACAAATGAAACTTTTAAAAAATGCCGTCATGAATAACTTATACTTCGGAAGCCAAAGTCAATTAAAAATTAAGATATTGCTTTGAAATTTTGTTTGGACATCGTCCATACTTGGGTCTCCAATATAAATGCAGTAAAAAAAAAATCGTTGAAAATGTTGATTTTGCGGATCCCCCCCAAAAAAAAAGAAGAAAAAAAGAAGAGAAAATGGGGTAAAAATATAACAATTTCGAAAATCTGAGATAGCCGGTTTCAAGAGAATGTCATTTGCTTGATTTTCATTTTTGTTTGCAATTTGCTTCAACATTCGATTTTCTACGATTTTTGAAACATTCATTGTTTTTACACGGAAAATGACATGACATGATGTCACTAAAACGTCATTATCTCACCAAGTACTCACCAATTTCATTGACATTTTGTGAGGAGACGTAGAATTGCTGCAGCATAAGGTACGTAAAGTGTCACGTCGATATATATAATAGTTATTAAGTTATTGAGAAAGTCCTGGAGGGGGCAGATTCTGCCCCCCAGCGCGGCGCGGGTTATCATTTCTTACAGCCAATGCAGGAACGCGCGGGGGCATACTTTTATTGAATGCCTCCCATGTTCCTGTGAGGGGGCCATTTGCCACTAATGCCAGTTCAACTGAGCGCGCCTCCATGTGGGGACGCGAGCGCTGCTCGCTCCTCCCCGTGCCGCCGAGCAGGCCTGTCCTGTGCGTCTGCTTGCGCGTGCATGAGTGAGTGTGTGCGTGCTGGAGTAGCCTGAGTGAGGGTCGGTGACGGACCCTGTCGGTGACGACGTCGATCCCACGACTTTGCTGTGGTTACCGAGACTGACTTAGCATACGTGAGTGTTGGTTTGGCGGACCCATCCGCCATGCATCGAGACCTGGCGCGCTACCTGACCCTGCTGGCCGTCATGAGAGTGCTGGTGCTCGTTTGCACCCCTCTGTCTGCCGCTCTGACTTCAAGCTGCGTGCAAGGCGTGCAACAACCAGATCAGTGCCTGTTGCGTGACGTCACTACCCGGCGGGAGGCCCGTCCTCCCAGCGCACCCGGGCCTCCCTGATCTGTGACGTCACAGCGCCTGAGGCGCCGCTCGACCCGGCGGGCCGGCCGGGCCACTCTTCCGGCCGGCGACCGCGCTGGGTCACGGCGGCCGCGGGGCAGAAGGAGGAGGCCCCAGCGGCGTGGCGCGCGCGGACAGAGGGGGCGCGGCGGCGGGCGGAGGATCCCAGACGGCGGTCTACATGTTGGAGCACTCAACATCCAAAGCCTGAAGCCCAAGTTGCTGGAACTCACAGACGAGCTGCAGCGTCATGACTTCGACGTCATGCTCTTGTCGGAGACGTGGCTGCGACCTACCACGCCCAGTCGCCTCGTCGTGCTCCCAGGTTACACCATCAACCGGGTGGACCGCCCCGACGGACGAGGCTACGGCGGTGTCGCCATCCCCACGAAGACCGGGATCACTTCGTCTGCACTGAGCATTCTGGGCTCCGGGAGCCCCGCCAGCAGGCTGGAGTCGTAGTGGGCGCTGCTGAAGCTCGATCGGGGACGACAGCTCGTCATCGGCTCCCTGTACCGGCCACCCCGGTACACAGTAGCTGCCCTGCAGGACGACTTTACCGACCTGGAGACAGGAGACCCAGCTTCAGCCAGTACTGATTGACTTCCCTAGATCCCCTCTAGTCATCGGTGGCGATCTCAACTGTGATTGGTTTAATAACTGCTGTGATCCTGTGCGACTGCGGCTTGCGGAATTTTTAACTGAGCACTCTCTCGACCAACTTGTGACGTTGCCCACTTTTACTTCTGGCTCTCTGTTAGACGTGTGTATTGTTAATAATCGTGACATCGTACGAAATGTAAACGTTCTGCACTGTCATTTTAGCCCTCACAAATTCATAAGCGTGCGTGTAAATGTACCAAAGCCTCGTGTGAAGCCAACTGTCATCTCCTCTCGCAACTTGAAACGCGTTGACTTAGCTGCGAGTAACCATGACCTTTGCTGTGTAGACTGGGGGGGGGGGGGGGATGTTTTTTACTGCGCCGACCGTGGGTGAGCAGTGGACCGTATTTTTTACTCGTTCTTTACCGATTGTTGACGCCCATGCCCCGCTAAGAAAGCTGACGATTCGAAACCCCACCGCGCCTCCGGTCTCCGCGGCCACCCGTGACCTCATGGCCCGCCGTCGAGTAGCGCTGGTGCACTCTGGTCGTGACTCCGCCGAGTACAAAAATGTAAACCGAGCTGTCTGCTCCGCTGTGCGTAGCGACCGGCGTCGCGATATACAGAGGGAGATCGGCGAGCGCGGTCCGGCCAGAGTGTGGCACTGTATAAGGACGGTGATTTCGGGGAAGAGGGACGGGAGGTCAGTCCGGCCAGACGCGACAGCAGATCAACTTAACGAGTGTTTCGTCTCTGTCGGTCCCCGGGTGGCTGTGGAGATCGGGCGCGGGGACCGGTCCCTGTTATTAGGACGCGTCTCCCCGTGTCGGGGCCTGCTCGTGTGCGCTCTCTCACGTGCCTCGGGAGATGCTCGGACACACGATCTTCAGCATTCGGAACTCGGCAGCCTGCGGCGCTGACGGTGTGTGCATCCGCATGCTGAGGGCCGGTGTCCCAGCTATCGGTGACGTCATCCTCTACATTATCAACTCCTGTTTGACCCGGCCCGACATCCCAGATCATTGAAAACACTGCATAGTCAACCCCATCCACAAATCCGGAGACCCATCCGACCCTTTAAACTTCCGCCCAATATCCCTCGTCCCAGTCATCACCAAAATAATCGAGCGCGTCGTCCATCGGCAGCTCTGCCACTACCTTACCTGCGACCACCTTCTCTCATCCACTCAGCACGGTTTCCGACCCCGTCATTCCACTGAAACCGCGCCTTTGTCTGTTTCTGACCAAATCCTGGCCGCCACCGATAGGGGGGAGATTTCAATGTTGTGCCTAATTGATTTGAACAAATGTTTAGACGTCATTGACCACAAAATTCTTCTTCAAAAACTGGGTTAAACCTCCTGGCTCGCCGCCTATTTTCAGGGACACAACCAGAGTGTGTCTTCATGATAAATACAAATAAAAATAAAAATATGCCTTCATGATAAAACAAAAACGTGATAAATAGCAATGCGTAGGCAGGTTAATTTTTGCTCGGACAGTGAATTCGTTACCAAGTATTTGTAAGTACCGACCGTTATATGCGTGGAATGCTTATCAACCTTTGAAATATTTTTCAGAAGCTTTTTTCACCTGTGCCCTACGGGGGAGGGGGGACTGACAGCCCCCCTTGTTAAAACACGCGCCCTGGAGGGCCTCTGATAATAACACACGCCCTGGAGGGGGGGGGGGGGGCGGATTTCGCCCCCCCCCCTATGATCTCGAAAACCACGCAACGTAGCGACAAGCGGGAAACGATGTTAGATAGCTCGAGACAAGCTCTTTCGAAAGTATTTCGTTAATTTTTTTTCAGGTCAATATTGAGGTCACCAGAGGTCATAAAGGGTCAGATTTTCAAGTTTTCAAGACTTCGGTTCGAACACTCCCAAATATCTCGGGAACTATGATAGTTAGCAGCAAACGGAAAAAAAGCAATCGAAAGTCATTGAAAAATGCAATCGACTTAGGTGTCCTCAGATTTGAGCTAAGGTCAATAGTTTAGGCTCCAGAGGTCATCGAATGTCAAAAAGGTGATTTTGTTTTCAAAACTGTTTTCCCCAAATAACCTTTTACCTAATAAAGATAAAGCAATAATGTTTACGCCATCGCGTGTGTCTTGTCAAGGCCCTTCGAATAATATTCATGGTGATCGGGCTAGGTCAACTGAGAAATTTGACCTCAGGTCAAGGTCAAGTGGTGACCCAAGTTGGTCATGTTGCATATTGGGAGACGTGTCTCGACGAGACAAATATATTGGTACCGTTTTCTCTTCTCTTTCTTAATTATGTCGATAGTTATTGATAAAACCGTGTTGGCGGTCACAAAATTGACCTGACCTTAGGTCACCGATATTAGAAATCCGAGATAAACAAATTGTTGGTATCTATGACTTTATGAATTCCTGCAAGATTGAAACCGATCGGCGTAAAACTGTGGCTGTGGTACTACTTCAAATGTTTTGGAGTTGAGGTCATCACGTGACCTGGTCTGGTGACCTGACCTGAGATGACCTGAGGCCAAGAATTTTACATAATGCGGGAAGTTCATTTCTAAACAGGTATACAAAAAACGGCGGCGCTGCACGCCGCCGTTTTTGCGCTATCCTTGAAAAACCGGAGGGGTGGGCGGATTTCGCCCCCCTCCAGGGCGCGTGTTAACTTCCAAACCAAGCAACTTAGAGCAATGCGGTAAGAACCAGCATGTTGCCTGTCATGAGAGTAATCTAACCGTATGCGATTTTGAGGTTTCAGGTCAATGGGTGACCTTCCAGGTCAAGTGAATGACCTTGGATTTACCACGTCCAGAACAACGATTTTGCTCTTCAGAAAACCTCAAAATTAGAAATTGATAAATGTAAATAAAAAGGCATGTTCCTAGACCAGTTTTGGCTCAGAAATACAGACAAGGTACTTATTTGTTCATATCTTGTCAAAAAAAGTCAAAAAAGTTGTAAAAAATGATGTCAGCAGTTTCTCACACTTAGGGAGCCATCACTCAGTCAAAAATGAGGATATTGTTTTGAAATTTGGTATGGGTATTGTCCATACTCAGTGCTCTCACATATATTCCATTTTTTAACATCTTTGAAAATTTTGATTTTGAGGGGAATTAAAAAAACTTTTTTATTTATTTTAGGGGTCAAAAACCAAAAAAATACAATCCGAGATTGCCATTTTAAAGAGAATGCCATTTTGTATCTTTGGTGAATTGCGTTTGAAATTTACTTTAAAACTCTGTTTTCTACCATTTTTCAAATATGTATCGTTTTTCCACCAACATGACGTCATCAAAACATGTTTATCTCCCAAACTACTTAACCAATTGCAATTACATTGTTACAGCATGCGTATAATTGTTGTAAACTCAGCTACCGAAAATTTCAGCAAGATCAAGCTGATAGCTGATTTAACCCACGCGGCGCTGGGGGGTAAATTTTACCCCCCCTCCAGGATTTTCTCCATAACTTGACAACTATGACAGATATCAAAGTGAAACTTACGGTAGCTTATGGTGCATCAATTCTACGTCTTCTGCCATTTTTTTTTTAAATTCGTGAAAGTTTGTGGCAGATAATGACGTTTTAGTGACGTCATGCCATGTCATTTTTGGTGAAAAAACGTTAAATGTTTGAAAAATCATAGAAAATAACGTGTTACTGCAAATTGCAAATAAAAGGCGTCAATAGAAGGGAAATAACATTGTCTTTGACATGGCTATCTCAGATTTGCAAAATTTTGGGTTTTTGACCCCCAAAAATGCAAAAAACTGATTTTTGGGGAAGAATTTCCACAAAAGTTTTTTGTTTGAAGATTTTCAAAAAAAACGGAATATATATTAGAGAACCGAGTATGAACGATGTTCAAACCAAATTTCAAAGCAATTTATTTATTTTTGACTGACTTATGGCTCTCTAAGAACAAGTAACTCATGACGTCTTTTTTTTTTAATTGCGTTTTTTGGCTTTTACTGACCAGATACAGACAAATAAATGCCACCACTGTATTTCGAAGATAAAACTAGTCTAGAAACATGCAATGTTTATTTAGATTAATCAATTTCAAATTTTGACCTTATTATGACCTGACCTTGACCTGAGGACGATTATATGGTGCCAGGCTGTGAAAATGGTTGCTTCTATCGAATTATACGTGTAAAATAACCCATACAACATGTGTCGCATGGCTTTCGTACACCTGTGACCTTGTGTGACCTGACCTTGACCTTGACCTTTGTTTACAATTTCACTTTTACTTATGCTGGAAATGCATTATACACTCTGTAGCACTTTGTGAGATAATAGTTGCAATATAAGGCTTTGGATGGAAAGTATAGCCCCAAAAACTCAAATACTTACATTTTACATTTGACCTGAGCGTGACCTGACATGTGACCTTATTTTATGAATTTCGAGTATGCATTAGATTCTTCTCGTTGAGAGCTTGCGATCGCCGCATTGCGCGTCTCGCTGCGGTTATTGGTTCGGAAGATACGAGGGGGGGGGGGTAAAATTTACCCCCCCAGCGCCGCGCGTTCGGCTGGAGACCCAGCGCCGCGCGGGGGTAAAGCTAACCTTCCTTAGTAAAACTTGCTTAGATTGTCTTCTATATCAGGAAATGTCTCAATTTTGCGCCGATTTCAGGCGGTTTCGGGGGGGGGGGGGCAATTGCCCATTTCGCTCAACCGTAGATCCGCCACTGAGGGGGGGGGGGGGGACCGTTCAGGGGCAAGTGTCCTCCCCCTCCCCACAGGAATCTGGGAGGGGCATTCAATACAAGTATGTCCCCCCGCGCGTTCACTGCACTGAACGTGAAAACAATGATCTTAGGAGAAAGCTTCATGAAAACGGAAGTTTGTTTCTCGAGTGATTGTATTTGCAGTTTGTATTTATCCCTTTCTTTCAACAGGCCTGTTCACATAGCATAACAAGACTCAATTCCTAGGAAAGAAACTTTTAGCTTTTTCTAATGAAATTTCCCTGGCCTCAAAAGATTGGTTTAGTATGTTTAAAAACTGCTGTTTGAGCACGAGAATACACAAAGGTACTCTTCCATATGCAAGTTACATGACATGTGTTAAATGTTATTCAATGACTTTTTGGAAAACTATGTTCGTGGATGGATGGATGTTTGGTGTTTCATGCTTATATTTCTCCAGAATATGCCTGAATGTCTCAATTCCTTGGAATAATCTGGTAGCTTTTCAGCTACGCTTGCGTACATTTTTTGGTAGACAAAGAAGTGCGACATCTAGCGATAACTACAGTGACTGGCAACAATCTCGCAACCTGACGATATTTCCGCTACATAGCCGGACTAGATGTGGCACAGTGTCTCTACAGGTTGCGTCCCGATCGGACTTAATGGCTACGAGTGAATCTTATTTTCGTCTCGATCGGGCTTAATGGCTACGAGGGAATCTTAGGGTTCGTCCCGATCAGACTTAATGGTTACAAGCGAATCTTAGGTTTCGTCCCGATCGGACTTAATGGCTACGAGCGAATCTTAGGTTTCGTCCCGATCGGACTTAATGGCTACGAGCGAATCTTAGGGTTCGTCCCGACCGGACTTAATGGCTACGAGCGAATCTTAGGTTTCGTCCCGATCGGACTTAAAGGAAATAGTTCACCTTGGAAATTTTTTACCCAACACAATTTGATTATATTTTTTACTACAATTTCTTTTTATATTGTCAAAAATGGCCTTATATCGCGCCGATTCAGGACAGAAGGCCGTAAATTTGTATTGTTTATCAAAACTATATGCATACTCTCTGAGTCAGAGTCCTGACGTCACGCGAATGTAAAAAATGGTTCAGCCAATCAGATTCGAAAGTAGTCGCGTAAAGATAGGCTCGCATTGGAGATGTGCCAACCGGTGGCCGGCGATCGCTTGCTAGCACCAGCTGCAAGCTGATTGGCTGATGGTATAGCCTCTGCCCGGGCTAGAACCAGTACAACATTCTTTCGCCAGCACCGCATTCCTTCGCCAAAAACTCAAATATATTCGGCTGGAGAGTCTTTTCAGTCAAGAAAACTTGCAGATAGGGGTTTCCCAACACGGGCTACTAAACTGCTATCTCAGTTTAAAACTAATGTTGAAGGTGAACTATTTCCTTTAATGGCTACGAGCGATTCTTAGGGTTCGTCCCGATCGGAATTAATGGCGGGGTAGGTTAGGATAGGCAGTTATACGGAAGAAATATTGGAGAACCAAGTATGGACGATGAACACACCGAATTTCAAAGCAATATCTATATGTGGCACTTTGTCTACCAAAAAATATACGCCTACCGTTTGACCTTTGGAGCTACCAAATCCTGAGATCGTGGATGTCTAGCCAAATCTGATTGGTCACCGCTTAATGCTTGAACCAATCAGCTGCAAGCTGGTTTCCGCGTGACTACAGGTGGCAATCCCGCTAGCAATACACTTGAATAGATGGCGCTCGTGCTGCTCATGCCACACCGTTATTTAAATTATTGAAATGCTTTTATTTGTGAGTTATTATGACTGACCATGTTCCAATGACTTATAACGAGCGGGAGTTTGTGTGCGTTTACTGATCTCGTGTTCATTATTATTTTTCAGGTTTTACGTGCTAATATAGCGGCACCATATCAAAAGGCGGGGTTTCGTAATGTTTCCTCGAGAGCAATGCGCAGCATTCAACTACACGCGTAAGAAACTAGATAATCAAATCTAGTGAAATTTCACTAGAAAAAGCTAGAAAGTCTCAATTCCTAGGACATTATTTTCCTAAGTATTGGAAACCTTTTTATGCTATGTAAACAGGCCTAATGTAGACAAAACAGCGCACCTGATGCAATTCAAGCAGCCCCGGTGACACTTAACCCGCGCCCCGCTGGGGGTGGGGGGCGGGGCAGAATTTCCCTCCCCCTCCCAGATTTTCTCAATAACTTGAAAACTATGATAGATATTAGCGTCAATATTTGCAGTACCATATGATGCATTAATTCTACGTCTTCTCGCTAAATTCCAATTAAATTTATGAAGTATTTTGGGAGATAATGACGTTTTAATGACGCCATGTCATGTCATTTTGGTGGAAAAGCGATAAATGTTTTAACAATCGTGGAACAATAAAGTTTTAAAGCAAATGGCAAATAAAAACGTCAAAAGAAAGGAAATGGCATTCTCTTCAAAATATTTATCTCGGATTTGCAAAATTTTGTGTTTTTGACCCCAATGTTTTTTTTAATCCACTTTTTTTTGCATTTGAAAAGTGAATTTCTTAAGCTCGAATACCAAAATAAGGTGACCGGCCCAAAAACGCGGAGGGAAAAAAATGGGGGTAATTTTTTGCTACAAAAAGATGCACCCCACGGAGAGAGGCTGGATCCGCCAGTGATGTCTTATAACATCGAAACTAAATATCGCATTGATATGGAACTTTTTTGCTAAACGCAGAATTAATTGTTTGGTATGCGTACCAAGTTTCAACTTCATATCTATTACCAAAACAAATTGGTAAGCCTCGAAACTCGGCGCGTTTTTTTTTGGTTACCCGGATAACAGAATACAACAGAGGGAAGGGCAGGGGCGCAGCCAGGGAGGGGATGGGGGCAAGGGGGGCAATTGCCCCCTCCCCTTACGGATCACAGGGGCTCCGCCGAGATTGGCCCAGATACCATTTTCATTAGCTAAATGGCTTTCAAAAAGTCACAGAGGAGCCCTCAAACCAGGCATGGGTCACTCTGGTGCATGTCAAGGGCCCTCAGAGACACTGAAGGGCTTTCGAAGCCGGCCCAGGGGGCCTCTTGGGCATGCCCAGGGGCCCATTGAGTCCACCGAGGGACCCAAAAACTGTCTAGGGGCCTCTCGAGCATGTCCATGGGCCCATTGAGTCCACTTAAGGGCGGAAAACATGCCCAGGAACTTTTGAGCATGTCCTGGTGCCCATTGAGCACACTCAGGGGCCCCAAAAACCTGCCCAGGGGCTTCTAGAGCATGCCCACTTGTCTAGGGGCCGATTGAGCCCACCCACGGGCCACGGCCCAACAAACCTTCCCAGTGGGCTCTCGAGCATATCCAGGGGCCCATCGAGTATGTTCAGACTTCAGGGGCCTCTCGAGCCTGGCCAGGGGCCCATTATAGTCTGTTTTGAGGCCTCTTGAACCTGTCCAGGGGCCCAGTATAGTTTTCCCAGAGGCCCATCGAGTCTGTGCAGGGGCCTCTCGAACCTGCCCCGAGGCCACTAGAGCCTACCCAGAGGCCTCTCGAGCTTGCCCAGGGGCCCATTGAGTCTGTTCAGAGGCCTCTCGAACCTGCCCAGGGGCCTCTCGAGGTTGCCCAGGGGTCATTGAGTCTGTTCAGGGGCCTCTCGAACCTGCCCGGGGGCCTCTTGAGCTTGCACAGGGGCCCATTGAGTATGTGCAATGGCCTCTTGAACTTGCCTAGGGACCATTAGAGTCTGTTCAGGGGCCTCTCGAGCTTTCCCAATGGTCCATTGATCCTGTTCAGGGGTCTCTCGAACCTGTCCAGGGGCTATTAGAGTCTGCTCAGAGGCCTCTCGGCTTGCCAAGGGGCCATTGAGTCTGTTCAGGGCCCTCTCGAGCATATCCAGAGGGCCATTGAGTCTGAGAACGGGACCCTCGAGCCTGCCCAGGGGTTGCTAGCCGTCGCCTGGAGCGCTTGTTATAGCTGGAGCGCCTGGTAGCCGTGGTCGGCGCGGTCATAATGAGCATGGGCTCCGCCACCGGAGGGGGGGGGGGAGACATGTCCCCCCAACTTCAAAGTGGGGGGGGGGGGGGCAGAGTGTCTTTTGTCCCCCCCCCCCAACTTTGAGCACATGACACTGTCCTCAAATTTCAAGCACCTCAAACAGTACACACCTCAAGCACCTTCAACAGTAAAAATACAGTTATACAGGGAATACAATCACAATTTGCGCAATTGCAATACATGTTCAATTGTATAAGGGTTAAAACAAAATTATAAATTCGTACCGTTTCGCTGCGCATTTATGTCTTGTTTATATATTGCAACTTGACTATATAATTGGGGCAAAATAGTTCGCTTTCTCACCCTTTTCCGCACTCTAAAGGGGAAAAAACAACATTTTTAGAGGTCATAGAGGACAAAATGCTTATGCAGGGTATAAGATTCCAATTTCTCGCGGCACTCCACAGCGCAATTCCTTTAAAGGGAGATAATCACCTTTTGATTTGGTTAGCAACAACTTATTTGGCTACCGTTATGGTATTAAAATGTTGTGATATAAATTTAAGAATTAAATAAAATTATTCCCTAATTCAAAGTTGGAAGTTTTGGAAAACTAATGATCGGTATTTTCCCTCCACTATTGGAAGGCGCAACATCTGGCGCTTTTGCATCTATCTGTTCAACGTTGTTGAATGGGCACTTGTAAACAAATCACCGACACTAAATAGGTCGCCGTAGTTAAGCTTGGCACCGGCCGGCCGGTGCCAAGCTAAACTGCCGATTTCAATGCAACTTTTTTCAAATGACGTTTACCGACCGATATATGCGTGGATCGTTTATCAGTAGGAAGCTGCCAATATCTTTCCGTAGGAATGTTTATATGCAAAATGTGATGAATTTACAATGTAGTTTGGTCTCGTCTATCGATTTCAGGTGCTAACTCCATTTTTGTGGAAAACGGTGATTATCTCCCTTTAAGGATTCCAGGGCTTGGGCCTAAAAAATATTCGAAGATGGTATAGCTGAATTAAAACTGGTGTCGCTGGTTCCAAAGTTGAAATGGCAGATCCCTCAGTTTACTAACTCCAGCTCCTAAAAGTTGGTATGGCCGATGCCATACCTGCCACACCTACTGCATTTTCCATCCTTGTAACGTGCCTTTTCATCCTTTTTTTTGGCCCTTTCAACGCTTGGGAAGGGGCCCTTTCAACGCTCGGGAAGGGCCTTTCGAGCCCCCCCCCCCCCCCCCCCCCATTGACGAAATCCTGGCTACGTGTCTGTGTGGACTGTGGTTAATTAACAGCCATGACACTGAAACTTAGCAGTAATGCGCATGTATAAGTCCGAAGTCGCTCAGTTTTTTTTTTTAGAAACGGAAAGTATGTTAAAGGAAATAGTTCACCTTGGGAAATTTTCCCAAACACGATTTGATTATATTTTTGTAATACAATTTCTTTTTATATTGTCAAAAATGGCCTTATATCGCGCCGATTCAGGACAGAAGGCCGTAAATTATTATTGTTTATCAAAACTATATGCATACTCTCTGCGTCTGAGTCCTGACGTCACGCGAAATTGGAAAAAATGGCTCAGCCAATCAGATTCGAAAGTAGTCTCGTAAGAATAGACTCGCATTTCAAGCTGATTGGCTGATGGTATAGCCTCTGCCCGGGCTAGGTCCAGACCACATTCTTTCGCCAGCACCGCATTTCTTCGCCAAAAAATCAAATATATTCTGCTGGAGTCTTTTCAGTCAAGAAAACTTGCAGATAGGGGTTTCCCAACACGGGCTACAAAACTGCTATCTAAGTTTAAAACTAATGTTGAAGGTGAACTATTTCCTTTAACTTAGTCAACAAATCACCTCTCTAGGTAGTGGCGTGGCCACACAATTTTGAGTGCAAAATACTTTGCACACACCTCACGCGGCACGCGCCAGTGGCGGATCCAGATGTGGGGGGGGGGGCAGGAGGCCATGCCCCCCCCCCCCTCCCCTTGAGCCTCGAATGAGATGCACTCTGGCCGCCTGAGGGGGCACTCCGACCGCCTGAGGAGGCACTCTGGCCGCCTGAGGGGGCCTTCTGGCCGCCTGAGGGGGCCTTTTGGCCGCCTGAGGGGTACTCTGTCCGCCTGAGGGGGTCCTCTGGCCGCCTGAGGGGGCCCTCTGGCCGCCTGAGGGGGCTCTCTGGCCGCCTGAGAGGGCACTCTAGCCGCCTGAGGGAGCACTCTAGCCACCTGAGGGGTTACTCTAGCCGCCTGAGGGGGCACTCTAGCCGCCTGAGGGCGCACTCTGACAGCCTGAGGGGGTCTCTGACCGCCGGAGGGGGCACTCCGGCCGCCTGAGGTCGCCCTGAGGGAGTCGGGATTCACATCCATAGGCGGTGAAACTGGGGGGGGGGGGGGGGCACCGGGCACCGTTCCCCCTTGCATCCAGGAGGGGGAGGCGGGGCACCAATGCCTTGGTGCCCCCATCTAATTACTTAAAACTGACCTATTTTATGCGAAATGGTGATAAATTTGGAGACAAAAAACGCGCCGCTTCGCGGCGCATATTACATGCGTGTGTTCTGATAAATCCTCGATGTTAGGATGTTCGTATCAGTGCAATGGAATAATTGAAAGGATCAGGACAATATTTGTACTTTTCTTAAGGGAAGTTGACAGGAATTTAAGTGCAATTTCAGTAGCAGAAAGGGGCATATTATGGCGTTAATGTGCCCTGTGTTGTTTACGCACGCTTTGTGCTTGCTGAAAGGAAACACTGGCAGATAGTTTTACATTAACTTTTTTTTTGTGCACATGCTTTTAGTCACTTCGACCGAATAGCTGCAAGGAAGTTTCTGAAAACCATGACTACGGTCGTTCCGGTCATACGTATATCCCCCCCCCCCTAGTTAAAGGGAATAGTTCACCTTCAACATGGGGTTTTGAACTGAAATTGCAGTTTTGTAGCCCGTGTTGAGAAATAATTATCTGCAAGTTTTCTTGGCTGAAAAGACTCTCCAGCCGAAGATATTTGACTTTTTGACGAAGGAATGCGGCGCATATATGATGTACCGTACCGTCTGAAAGTACCAGCACTGCCAGGGAGCATGCGCAGACCAATAACGCACACCATAAAATTAATAATGTACGACCTTCTGTCCTGAATTGGCGCGATGTAGGACCATTTTTGAAAAGAAAAAAAGAAACTGTATTACAAAATATAATAAAATCGTGTTCTGAAAAATGTTCCGAAGGTGAACTATTTCCTTTAAGGTAAATGACTCTATTATATATCTATTATGAATATGCAATGACTCTATTACGATCATGGGTCGACGGAAAATTTGCATACGATAGTGTGACTACATCCAGTGGCGCACGCAGGATTCCATTTCGGGGGGGGGGGGGGGGGATCAGAGCCCTAAAAGCGGGCCCCTTTGTGAGCGGGCCCCCATCCGTTTTTAGAAAACTTCGCGGATTTCGGTCACTTGTTTTTGAGCGGGCCCCCTACAGCATGGGACCTGAGACATTATAATTTGCTTGTCAATGTCGTGTAAGGTGACTGCGTGTGCTACTGATGTGCGAATTTTAGGTGCGTGTGCTACTGATGTGCGATACAACTGTCGAGAGTAAATTTGACGAAATGAGGTAAATGACAACAACAAAACTTATATTTTACAGGTTAGGCAGGTTAGGCAGTCCGATCCCCGGTAGTTATGTCATCATCATCATCGTTGGGGTTTTAGAGCGCCGCGACTACGTCATTCGCGCCCATCATCATGTTGCCAAAAGTTGTCATAAACCATTTCCTGAAGCAACAATGGATAATGTAAAAAATACGTATCAATATCAAATACGCCCGTATCAAGAATTTGCAAGGATCGGGCCCTGTTGTGACCGGGCCTTCGTTTTGACCGGGCCCTATATCACGTCTTTCCAAGCACCGGGCCCCTGCCTCGATCGGGCCTGACCAAGACCGGCCCCTACCAGAAACGGGCCCGCATCAAGAATATGCAAGGACTGGGGCCCTGTTGTGACCGGGCCCATATCACGCCTTTGTCAGCACCGGGCCCCTGCCTCGATCGGGCCTGACCAAGACCGGGCCCCTACCAAAAAACGGGCCCGTATCAAGAATATGCGAGGACCGGGCCCTGTTATGACCGGGCCCTCGTCCTGACCGGGCCCCATGCCACGCCTTTGCCAGCACCGGCCCCTGCCTCGATCAGGCCTGACCAAGACTGGGACCCTACCAGAAACGGGCCCGTATCAAGAATATGCAAGGACCGGGCCCTGTTGTGACCGGGCCCCATATCACGCCTTTGTCAGCACCGGGCCCCTGCCTCGATCAGGCCTGACCAAGACCGGGCCCGACCAGAAACGGGCCCGTATCAAGAATATGCGAGGACCGGGCCCTGTTGTGACCGGGCCCTCGTCCTGACCGGCCCCATGCCACGTCTTTGCCAGCACCGGGACCCTGCCTCGATCGGAACTGACCAAGACCGGGCCCCTTCCAGAAACGGGGCCCGTATCAAGAATATGCAATGACCGGGCCCTGTTGTGACCGGGCCCTCGTTCTGACCGGGCCCCATATCACGCCTTTGCCAGCACCGGGCTCCTGCCTCGATCGGGCCTGACCAAGACCGGGCCCCTACCAGAAACGGGCCCGCATCAATAATGTTCAAGTACCGGGCTCTCGTTCTGACCGGGCCCCATATCACGCCTTTGCCAGCACCGGGCCCCTGCCTCGATCAGGCCTGACCAAGACCGGGCCCCTACCAGAAACGGGCCCGTGTCAAGAATATGCGAGGACCGGGCCCTGTTGTGACCGGGCCCCATCATCCCATGCCACGCCTTTGCCAGCACCGGGCCCCTACCTCGATCGGGCCTGACCAAGACCGGGCCCCTACCAGAAACGGGCCCCTCAGAAATTTCGGGGGGGGGGGGGGTCAGCTGACCCCTTTGACCCCCCTGCATGCGCCACTGACTACATCCCACTAAACATGCCCAATTTCGCAGTTTTGACTGCAAGCGCGCCGATCAAACCGGCACCGGCAACTAAACCGGCATTGACTGGGGTCTCAGCAGAACGCCATTGACTGGGGGGGGGGGGGGGGGGGGGGGGGTAAACGGGCGGCAATCGAAAGCTCTCAATGAGATGAGACTAAAGCATTGCAAGCATTGCAATTTAATACTGATATAATCTGACACAGCATCAAGCCCCTCACAGCGAATCTTGCCTCAGGTTTTACACGCAGCCACCACGCGCGCGCGAGTTCACGTCGTGAGCGCGCCACGGTAAAGAGGCAAAAAGGCGAAGTCACGTGACTATTTTAAAGTTGAGGCTCCGACACACCTCCACTTAAGCACCACTTATCAGCTGAAAAACTGGAAAACATGTCTTACTTTTGCATTCAATAGATAGCCTGTCTTATTCTGAATACAAAATTGTATTAAAATATGAAATATCTTGCACAGAAATACCTAAGATGCCCTTAGTTCCAAGACACTACAAACTTCGTCGTAGGGTTTAGTGTTAACTTTAGAAGAAGAAGAACATTTTTGCCTCGCTAGTGAATTGCTGTCGGGAACGGCCTGAGCGCAGTAGTCGGCCATCTAGTTATAATAGAGATCAATGGGCCGGGTACGGAGACGCGTCACTCATAGCGGCCATTGCTGGGATGTCAACGCCCTGACATACTTAAATAACACGATACTTCTCCGCGAAACCGGTGCCAATACCTATATCGCCGTGAACAATTTATTCAGGCGTAAGATAATTGGATAAATGAGATATCACTCCTTACAAACGTTGAGCTACAGTTAAGTTAGTTAAGTTACAGATTTAAATGTTTTATATAGAAGCTTCATATACCGTAAACTTTGAACCTGCCGATAGCTTGCGAGCAGCTACTCTCAAATCAAATGTGTCGACTGACAATGAGCTTGCCACTCGGTTCGTACACATTCAACGAAAATAATTAAAACCAGGATTTACCTAAAACTTCGGGCACGCCAAACCTGTTCCGACCCCATCACGCCTTGTGGCTCATCGATCATAACTCCGTTCAGTTCAATGACACAATCCGTATCTGCAATCCTTCATCTTTATTACGCCCCGCACCTGTACGGTTACATGTCATATTAATAGCTACGTCACGCGGTTTATTTACATCCCTCCCGAGACACATATTTCCCCCGGCCCCTCTGCTGACCGGTCACACCACCAACTAGCCCATAACACTCCCGTCCTCACCCCTCCTCAAAATCCACACTTCACCCCTCCCCTCCTCATGGTAAAGATCCCTTCCCTGGGTCATTAGATCTCGGCCGGCTGCCCTGTTCCGTCCCTCCCGCCCGAAATCCCTCACTGCCTCAGATCGCCTATTGGAGCACACGACGTTAGGTACGACGCAAGGTGACAGACCATGGATATTTGGATATTGTGCGGGTGGGGAAATGAGCAGCGGCCTTACTGTGACAGATGACAGGTGCAACCCGGATGATGCGTTGATAGTCGCCGCTCCGAATCGTAGCGCCTGTTTCAACGTTCACTCAGTCACTCGTCCGCTCCATCAGTTTAAATGGGCGGACACCACTGCACTCTTAACGAGCCCGGCCCATCTCCCCCGCGCGCATTTCCAGCACCACTTCCTTTCTGGATCCTTCCGGCCATGTTGTCCTGCCCTCAAGACGGTGCGACTGCCCCTGGTCCTCCTGATGGCTCGGCTGCTCCTGGTCCTCCTGATGGCGCGACTGCTCCGGTCCTCCTGACGGCGTGACTGCTCCTGGTCCTCCTGATGGCGCGACTGTTCCTGGCCCTCCTGACGGGGTGACTGCTCCTGGTCCTCCTGACGGCGCGACTGCTCCTGGTCCTCCTGATGGCTCGGCTGCTCCTGGTCCTCCTGATGGCGCGACTGTTCCTGGCCCTCCTGATGGCGCGACTGCTCCTGGTCCTCCTGACAGCGCGACTGCTCCTGTCCCTCCTGACGGTGCGACCCTCCTGTCCCTCCTGACGGCGCGACTCTCCTGGCCCTCCTGACCTTGCGACTGCTCCTGATGGTGCGACTCCTCTGGCCCTCCTGACGGCGCGACCGCCCCCGGCCCCCCTGACGGTGTGACTGCCTTTGTCCCTCTCTCTGCTCGCGGACTGTCATCGTCTTCAGCTGGCCGGCATTCCGAGAGTTCAGAGGCCATCGCCCCGCAGTCCCGACCACCGGGCACTGGCTTTTCCGGCAGTGGTGTGAAGAGGTGAAGCGGTGCGAAGTGGCGTATGTGAAAACGACCCGCAGGTGTGTTTACTCTGCTGTTGGGCGGCGGGGCTGGTCGGCTAGTGATTTCGCTTCCTGAAACATGGCCGACGGTACTCGTGCTAACGTGGCCGGGCCCGCACGGGCTCAGGTGCTGAGAGGTGGAAAATTTAGCCGTAGTTCCAGAACGAATAAATGTAACCAACGTTACATTAAGACCCCCTTCTTTTAATTCTGCCCTCACAATTTTGATTCATCCCGCGATTCGCTTGTTCCAAACGGCTCTTAGACTTGACCAGGTGGGTCCATCCTCGCGGTTGGGTGCCGGTAGAATGGTCGCATATCCCTACCATAGCCTTCTTGGTTCTTCTGACATTATCCCGTTGTGGCTGCACCTGTACTGTCTGGCCCTGCGAATGATGACATGAGATGGAAGGATGAAGGGTCCGCGGTATTTATAGACCGATTATCCTGGGGAAAGTACTTTAGTCACCTCCGAGACGTGGAAATTTACCCTACCCTCTCCAGTCTCCAGACAATATCCCCCCGATGTAATTAGCGCATCCGTCGTTATGAACAGTTCCCGTCCTGGGCTACACACACGGCCTACCACTACTATTCTTCAATATCCTACTCTTAAAACATATTTACATAACCCAGTGGCACACATGAATCAATTCGCAAGGGCAGCGACTGCCGCCGCCTGGGCGGTCTGTCAGCGGCAGCAGTGGCTGTCTGCGGCAGCGCCATCAGCCCGCGGCAGCGGCAGTGGCAGCAGTCTGCGGCAGCGACAGCAGCCCGCGGCAGCAGCAGCAGCAGCCAGCGGCAGCGGCAGCCGCCCACGGCAGCGGTAACAGCCCGCGGCAGCAGCCCGCGGCAGCAGCCCGCGGCAGCGGCAGTGGCAGCAGTCTGCGGCAGCGGCAACAACCCGCGGCAGCAGCAGCAGCCAGCGGCAGCAGTCTGCGGCAGCGACAGCAGCCAGCGGCAGCGGCAGCTGTCGGTAGCAGCGGCAGCAGTCTGCGACAGCGGCAGCAGCCCGCGGCAGCGGCAGCCTCCTGCGGCAGTGACAGCTGTCGGCGACGGCGGCAGCTGTCCGCGGCACCGGTAGTGACATACGTCGGCAGCCGCTGTAGTCGTCAGTTGCGGTCATCAGCAGTAATGGCAGCGGCCCGCGGCTGCGGTACTGCCTGTGGCAGCCGGCCGCTGTCATCGGTCAGCCGGGCGACAGCGGCCCGCCGGGCGACCCCAGTCGTCAACGGCCGAGACAGCCGCCCGCGGCAGCGGCCGCTATCAGCGGCATTGGCAGTGGCAGCTGTCAGCAGTCGCGGTATCGTCAACGGCAGTTGCAGCTGTTAG
>JAXIVJ010010986.1:0-12500 GCA_036785665.1 Chirona hameri | reverse complement strand
ATTGAAGACAAACACGGCGTCCAGATCCACAACAAATATGAGATACCAAATTTTGAATTTTGATACCCAATTTTAAGTACCCATAGGGAAAATGAGAATAAAAAAATACTATTCGCACCACTTCAATTTCACATTCAGTCCTCACTCTCTTTCTCTTATGTGTAAAACAAATTGGGGTCCGAATTACATATGAATGAATCGCACCACTAATGTCTACCATATCCTCCTCCAGCCTCCTCCGAAAAAACACCTTTCATTTCGGAGGAGCTCAGAGCAGACTTGTCAATGATTCATATTTGTCATGAGCCGATTCACAGTGATTCACGGACCATAATGAATGATTCAATCATGATTCAATCACTCAACATTACCATAATGAATGATTCAATCATGATTCAATCACTCAACATTACCATAATGAATGATTCAATCATGATTCAATCACTCAACATTACCATAATGAATGATTCAATCTTGATTCAATCACTCAACATTAAAGGGAAGTGTCGACTCCTTTGTCTAATTCCTTTGATTTTGAATGTGCGACTCTAAGATTTTATGAGCGTGATAGGGAGGTCATGCTCTACCTGTGTGCCAATTTTCATGCACATCAGAATAGTCTGCTGTTTGACCTTACATATATGACCTGCTCTAACTCCTTTGATTTTAAATGTGCGACTCTAAGATTTTACCAGAATGATCACTAGGTCGTGATCTATCTATAATGTACCAACTTTGAAGCCAATCCAAATAGTCGGCGAATGTATTTCCGAATGTGAATGTGAATGTGAGCCAATTGGACACGCGTGTTGTTTATTTTGATTATAAAATGATATTTATAATATTTATTATAATTGCAAATTCCAAGTTCCAAAAGCATTAATGACTTTACTTAAAAGCATTAATGACCGGTGTGCTGTATTCATGCATAGGTACTTACGGTCACGAGTTACGGTAGTCATTCCTGGCATTTTGTTACTTACACAACTTTTCTCAGTCAGATAGACACGACTGCAGACTGCAGTAGGAACACAAAAGACAAAAGATTTAATGAAGTAGACACTTTATTAAGCGAATAGAACATTTATTTTGATTTTGCATTAGGTATTATTTTTTTATAAAGCATGATGTGGAATAAAGCGGCGCCGATGCGACAGTGATATTTGGGACATGCGGAGGTCATGCAAATGTTTGTTTATGATTTAGTTTTTGATATGGTATAGCCTAGAAATTAGGAAAAGGTGGGTACCTTTTGATAATTTTTCGTGTGAAAAGGTGTGCGTGTACTGTGTGGTTTATGAACCAAAGTATGAGTTAGTTACCTTTTCTAAGTATTTAGGTACCTACCCCTAACCCTACCAGTTCCAAGGTATTCACCTAGTTAGGACTGATTGAACAGTGGCTTTGTGCCCACTGGAGTTGGACACAAAGCCTCGCTTTCTTTACGCATAGATGAATTACAGGCTACAGCTCAGGACACAGATCTCATATAAATGGCCATTAAGTGCCTGGTTTGTCCACAATCAGTGACTCAATCAGTGACTCACAACAGGTTTGCGCATGAGGTGAATCGATTCATGAGTCATTCATTTGAAATAAGAATGATTCAATCAAAAGTAGTCGATTCACATTGAATCATTGACAAGTCTGGTTCAGAGGAGGTTTGAGGCGGGCTTGGAGGAGGTTAGAGGAGTTTGGATGAGCCACGGGAACGATACTATTCATTTGGAAGAACTTAGAGGAGGTTTGAGGAGCCACTGGAACAGACCCTAAGACACAAAACATCGACGTTTATAGTCAATTCTGATCAGGGTTGTGCTCGAATAAGATTTTTAGACTGACTCGACTCTGTCTCATTTTCGAAAGGACTCTGAATCAACTCTGACTCAAACGGGGCAATTGTTTTGGGCAATTCAGCTTTGACTCATTTGCTTTTACCCCGAACCAATCAACAAGCTCAATAGTCAAAACTGATAGCAGGCTAGAGCTAGTAGGTTGTAAAACACTAACCGGTGTGCTGTATTCATGCGTAGGTACTTACGGTTACGAGTTACGGTAGTCATTCCTGGCCTTTTGTTACTTACACAACTTTTCTCAGTCAGGTAGACACGACTGCAGACTGCAGTAGGAACAATGCATTTAGAACAAAGCAGTCAACAAACTATTATACGATATTGAAGTCTTTCTCATTAGTATAATAAGATTGAACCACACCATCCATCCCTTGGATCCGCCACTGTTATCACATATTGCAAAACCAGACGAGCCATGACTACATCGGCACGGCACTTGTCGTGGTATCGAAAAATCGCTAACGTTGACACCCTGCCAAATCGATGTCCGGCAGCCGGCGTCGCTTGAGCCGGAATGTTTATTTTAGACATCCCTCCCCGTAGTCCAGACGGTCTGGCAAAGCAATCAGTTGAAACACGACGGCGGTACAGCCCTTCAGCTCAGTACGACGACGCATCTACAAGCTGAAGCTATAGTGGTGGTATCCGTCTGACAGTGGCGATGGTGCGTGTAGCAAAGTGGAGAAAAGAGCGTGCAAGAAAACTGCACCAGGGGAAAGCGCTGGCCAGGGAAACAAGAGAGCAAGATGAGGGCGGAGCAGCTCCCGACCAACTACCAGTCACCATTCCTGAAGACCCGGCGCCCGGAGCGGTCACCACTCCGAGGTCGAGCAAGTCCACTGACCCGGACTCTACACCCAGCCGACCTCTGCCGACGTTCGATGACCACCACCAAAACACTATCGTGAACGCTACCGCTATGGTGGACGCGGTGGAGGCCATTGCCAAACACGCTCAGGACTGTAACCCGCCGACGTTCCGGCGATACCGGCCGGCTGGTACAGGGGTCATCGCAGAGTTCTCCTGCCATAAGTGTGGCAAGAATTACGAGCCGGGAGATGACGTCGCGTCCGACAATTTGAACAAGCAGGTAGTCTACGCCGCACTGACGACTGGATCTGGCTACGCAGGAATGAAGGAGCAGCTGGCCGTCATGGACATCAGATTCATGAGCTTCAACCGCTACGCCAGCTACGAAGCAACCGTCGCAAAGGTAAGCATGCTGATCGCCAGATACCACACGCAGTGTGTGTTAGGAGCATACTGGTTATTGATTCAACTTTTGGTGAACGATTCAATCACGATTAATTTTAGAACCTGAATGATTCAATCACCGTTCACTGTAATCGTTAATAATAGTTACATCTATCTTGTGATGCAATGAGCCTTGATTCCATGAGGGTTTTGATTCAATCACGATTCATGAATCAAAAGATATGGTGGTGAATCGATTTTTTGTATTCAAGGAATTTTGATAGAACGATTCCAATAGAGTCAGAGTCGAATCAATAACCAGTCTGGTTAGGAGAGAGGGAGGGGGTTGTAGCCCGTGGGAATGGATAGTGTCAGAACGTCAGATCCTCCCTGGCCTCCCCTCCCCACCATCAGTGACGGCGCGGCAGCTCAATGACAGTCGGCCGGACCCCGCGTGTTTGTACTGCCCCACTTAGCACAGTTCGTTGGAAGGGTTCGGAGGGGTCAAACTACGTGAGATGCACCATTCGAAAGCTGAGCTCACGTGGAATCCAGCGATGTAAATTTTTCAAAAATCCATCGAGCGCCTTTTTTTTCATCGACATTTTGCCCGAATTCGCGCTCCTTTCGTTTGGCCAGGGCTATCACGTATAGTATGGCAAAAATGGCCAGCGGCGGCTGCGCCTTGGCCTCTTACGTCACATCGTGTACAGACTCGAAGTAGGCCGAGCCTGGCCGGCGCAGCCAGCCAAGCGAGTCCCAGTCAGAGGCTACGTTTGACAAATATGCTGCATACAATTGTCCAAAAGTACAATTTGTAGCGATCGGAGGGGGCTGGAATATTTGTCACGACCTCCTTGGATAGCTGTCAGCTGGGCTAGTGGACAGCTAGTGTTTTAGCTGGGCTAGTGGACAGCCAGCTGGGCTAGTGTTTTGCAACATGCGATGCACCGTTTGTCCGTGACTGGCCAAGAGTCCGCTCCGTAAGCCGGGTTGCCGGCGCGCAGTGCTTCGAATGGTGCATCTCCTGTAGTTTGACCCCTCCGAACCCTTCCAACGAGCCGTGTTAGGAAGCTTGTCATAGCCCCTTCGCCCCTTCCATCCAATGTCAATGGTATTTTTCTGCCGAAATTGAGCGAGCTTGCTCAAGCATCGCCGATCGAGGCGTCTTACTGGTAATAATTATCCAAAAAAAGTATACAAAACGATCGTATTGTTCAGGCTTGGCCCTTCGTCATCGATCATGGATCGGTGACGAAGGGCCAAGCCTGAAATATAGGTACCATCGCATTTGTATCCTTTTTTATAATTATTATAAGCTATTATGGCTATTTTAACAACATGTTTATAGCTTTATATCAATCATGTTCATTTAACACGCTCTTCATCATATTCAAGCTGATGCAACTTGACGTTATCGACAGCGCGTGAATTAATATGGTGGGAATCTCTATCATGCAAATAGTTTACATTTTATGCCACCCAATTCTCAATGCCAATGATACTTCACGAGTCTGATGCTGCTGATGCTTTGAATGATGCCGCTGGACTTCAGTGCGCTCGCTCATTCATCGCCAATCAAGGCGTCTTACTGGTATCTCATTATGCTGCAGAATATTGAAGAAAGTCTTCTGGATGAGATGATGGAGGCTGGTCGAGAAGAGCGACTGTTGGCGATCGACGCCGGCGATGTGCTGCCCGACGGCACTCCCTGGATCACGGTCGTTGTCGACGGATCATGGGGTACCCGCAGTCATGGGCACACATATAGCTCCAATGGCGGTATGGCAGCTATCATCGGACTCCGAACCAAAAAGCTGCTATACTACGGAGTCAGAAACAAGTTTTGTATAGTGTGTGTTCGTGCTGTCTCTGCTGGGTTCGAGCCAAAGGAGCACCGCTGTTTTAGGAACTGGGTGGGCTCCTCGACAGCGATGGAGGCTGACGTAATTTGCGAGGGATTTGCCAAAAGCGAGGACATGCACGGCGTGCAGTTCATGGAGTTCATCGGCGATGGTGATTCCTCTGTGCATAGTAAGATCATGTCCAGCGTGTGGTATGGTCGTGAGGTGAGAAAAATTGAGTGCGCAAACCACGTCGTGAAAAACTACACCAAAGCTTTGTATGAGTTGGCGAAGCGAGACCAACTTGCGCGCAAAATTCTGTCCAACTCTCGCATCGAGCGCATGAAGATATGCGTCAGAAAGATGATCAGATATCGAGCGGAGGAGCGGGTGGCGAGCGGCGGGGACAGGGACGTCAGCGCGGGACTGCTGACAAATGACATCCGAAACGCCGCGTTTCACGTGCTTGGTCACCACGGCAAGTGCGACAGCTATTTCTGCAACACGGTAGGCAGTGCAGCAGCAGTGCGAGCACCGCCGCTCGAGATCCCCAGCACGCTTCGCGCCGCTCTCCTGAGGTGCGCCGAGCTGGTCTGCAATAAAGCTCGCAGTCTGGTATTGCTGAATGTAACCAGCAACCTGGCTGAGTCCCTCATGTCGAGAGTGGCAAAAATGTTGAGCGGCAGAACACAAAATCATTATCAACGAGGAGGGTATCACAGCCGAGTGGCAGCTGCCGGCCTGGCTTTCCAGTCGGGCAGCAGCATGCATTTATCCCAATGTAGGGTGAATGTAAAAAGAACCCCTTCAAACACTCTAAAAAAGTTTGTGGAATCAAAAAAGCGCATGAGGGACCGGACGCCGGCTAACAGGAACGGCCGCTACGTGCCCAGACGGCTGCATGCTCCCGCGGACTCGGATTACGGGCCCAACAGCGCCAGACCGGACCGCTCGGAGACCGACCCTGACCTGTACAAACAACAAGAGCAAGCCGTCGTTGACGAGCTGACTCTTAGTCTGAGTCAGCGACTCAGAGTTAGGGAGCTTACAAGCCAAGATAGGGAGGCCTGGTTCAGGGAGCGAAAAAACAGAATCACGGGTAGCAGTTTTCATCAGGTGGCCAACATGCGTAACACTACATCATGTGCTAAAGTCCTAGAGAGGCGGGCAGGGACGACGCGGGCAGGGACGTAGACACGCCGGCGCTCCGATACGGCCGAGAACACGAGGACTTGGCGATCCAAGCTTACGAACAAAAGTTCGGCTGTTCAGTACAGCGGCCAGTAGGATTAGTAGTGCACCCTGTCCATGGTTTCCTCGCTGCCACTCCCGACGGCGTAGTGAGCAACGAGCTTATTTTGGAGGTGAAATGTCCGAAAAACGCCGAGAATGCCAATCTGGGTGATCTCATAGAAAAAGGAACTTTCCTAAACAAAAACAAATGTCTCAGAAAGACACACGAATATTATAGTCAGGCTCAGTGCCGGTTGGCCTGCATTGGCGCTCGCTTCTGCGACTTTTTTTGTATGGTCACCAACAGAGTCAGTATGCGACCGCATAGAATTTGACCGGGACTTCTTCGAAAAGAAGCTGAAGCGCGTTTGGGAGTTTTTCCATGAGTGCGTTCTGCCGGAAATTGTGGACCCAAGAAAGTGCAGGAGTATGCAATACAGGGAAAGGAAATCGTTCCTTTCAAAGCGCCCAAAGTTCAGCCAGGTGACTGCATCATCTTCGGCCGCCGGCAGCGTGTGATAAGCTGGTAATACCACAGAGGAGAGGAGTCTCTGTCGCCAATGAACTCTATGTTAGCATTTTCTGTGTATGTATAAGTGTTTTTGTGTGTTTTATCTCAAATAAAGGTGCTTTCGATTGATGTTTTTATTCTAATAATTATAATATGATGATTAAGAGGATGGAGGAAATAACTTAACAGCCACATACACGGGATAATGGAGACTACCGGAATATTCGAGATTCACTTGCGGGAAAGTTTACTCGTCAAATAGTCACTGCCATCCGCGGCCACCAGCCTGCTCTATCGGATAGAGTGCCGGGCGGCGTGCGCTAGGGAGCGACCCCCGGCCGCTCCCAAGTATTATTCGTATTCGTCCGGAAGTAGATAGCTTGCCTGTGAATAACTGTGCTGACGTGGAGACTGGAACGCTCGTGACACTTTTGGCGCCTACTTCGGAAACTGTGAGTGCGGAATTAGCATAAAATCGCCAAAGAAGCTTTGATTTTCCGACAGACCTCGTCGCGCCAGTGACGTCTTTGTCGTGCCTGTGATGTATTTTTTTAAAAGAAAGACCACCCGCAAGCCATCGACAAAATCCAAAATTGAACACTGTTGATGTGACCATTGTCTGATTCACGACTTTCTGAACCATTTTCAAGAAAACAGCAAAAGAGTCCAAACTATATTCTCCAGCCGGACGATGGGCGCATGCTCACCGACATAAATCTGCCGACACCTAGTCTCCCCCGTCAACCCCTCCCCCATGTCGGACCGCCACGGCCCGGCACCGGTTCGTCGGTCGCCGCCGCTAACGGTGACCTTGACGACGGCGACGACGCAGAACCAGACCGGCCCGGCCACCGGCGACGACTGAGGCGGAGGGGATGTAGGGGTGGCAGGAAGGCGATTTTTTTCCGGAGATCGCAAGAGAGCGCTGACCATCAGAACGCCTCCGGCACTGGGGCACAGCCCCGCCGTGTGGAGTGCCAAACACCCCCGCGCTGCCTGCTATGCAGATCATGCGGCCCCAGGCCCCCCTGGTCGGCCGACCCCAGATTCTACCGACCGGAGAAGCGCAGACCGCCGGTTACCAGTCCCACAGCGCCTGCGTACGACCGGGCACACCTGCTGGCGGTGCGCGACCGGCTGGACGGGGACACGGCTCGTGGCGTGACCGCGACCATCCGGCACAGCCTACCTGCCCACCTGTCCCGGCTGATCCGCCACCGGAGAGGTGGGCGGACCGACGCCCACACCCGCCGGCAGACTCGGGTTGGGTGCAGTGTCGACTTCCCGCCTCGCCCTGCGCGCACAACAGAAGCAGTACATCGGCCTCAGACGCTGGTGCACCCCGCCAGACTGACCGCGCGGCAGACTCGCCGGGAATACGCAGCCGTGGTGGGCACTACTGAGCCGGCGAGACACGACTACAATATCGGTCACATCAATGCCCGATCGCTGACACCCCGACTGGACGAAGTCAACCAGCTCCTGCAAAAACACCACATGGACATTCTGTGCGTGTCTGAAACTTGGCTCAAACCCGACGTGCTCGACAGGGTGCTGGTATTCCCGGGATTCAGCATACTGCGGCACGACCGCAGTGTCGCCCGGCCGACAGCAGCCCAGCACACCCAGCCGCGCGGAGGTGGAGTCGCCATACTAATCGCGGACTCACTCCGTGCGGTGAAACTCGACATAGGTGGTGCTGATCCTACGGTGGAGTCCCTGTGGATCTCGGTGAGCGGCCCCGGCCGCCGCACCGTAGTGATAGGCGCCATCTATCGACCGCCGGGAGGACCGACATCCCGATGCCTGAACAAAATTCGAGACCAGCTACAAACTGCCGTCGCCACGGGAAAACCGGTGTTCGTACTGGGTGACTTCAATGTCAATCTTCTCAACCCGGACGGCCCTGGTGTTCGCGGCTTCCAGACCATCCTGAGTGATCTGAGTCTCAAACAGCTAGTCGACAAGCCTACCCACCTCCATCCGACACCGACACTGCTTGACTTGATTGTCACCAACGTGACGGACCTCCAGGACTCAATCCAGGTTCTCCCCGAGCCCGTGGCGGACCACCAGCCTGTGCTGCTCTGCGCTCCCGTCCCCAGAGAGCGCCGACGACCAATCACCACCACCATGCGGCCGTGGAAACGCGTCAACTGGGACGCGCTCAACCTGAGCCTGCTGCTCGCGGACTGGGAGCCGCTCCACGCCGCTGGCACCGTCGACGACAAGGTGGACGCGTTCATGACAGTATGGAACACCGCAGTCGACAACCACTGCCCGACCACCACTGTGACGTCACGCCGACCGAGCTGCCCGTGGCTGCGAGGCGACGCGCAAGTCTCCGCAGCCATGGAGGAGCACGACCGCGCCCGCGAGACCTGGGAGCACTGCCGCACCCCGGAGTCACGCCGCACGCACCAGCAATGCCGAAACAGAGTGAAGGGACTAATCACCCTCGCACGTCGCTCGTACCTGTGCAGTGGTCTGCTGAGCGAGCGGCGTAATTTTTGGAACCGCCTCAGGCAGTTCGCAATGCAGCCAGCGAGAGGGCGTGCCACACCCGATGACGACCTGGCCAACCGGGCAGACGAGCTCAACGCCCACTTCGCTTCCGTCGGACCTCGTATTGCAGCGGAGGCAGCGGCCATGCGCGACAGTGCTGGCACGACTCCGGCTGGACCGCGCCCGCACCGTGTCTTTGCCTCAGCCCTCTCCCTGTGCCCGGCCACTCTGCCGGAACTTTCAACCGCAATCGGGAAGATAAGTGCATCGAGGGCCGTCGGTGTCGACGGTGTGCCTCTCCTTGCTATAAAGAAGTGTTTCCCTGTAATCGGCTGTCATCTCCTACACCTGATCAACTCTTCTATATCGTCATGTACTTTCCCTTCTTCCTGGAAGATCGCGCGCGTCACTCCAGTGTTTAAATCGGGCGATCGGTCTGACCTCAACAACTTTCGGCCCATTTCTATACTCTCTGTACTGTCGAAAATCGCGGAGAAGGTCGTCTGCTCGCAGCTCAGCTCTTACCTACTTGACCACCATGTACTGACGCCAATGCAGTATGCTTACCGTCCATGTCACTCGACAGAGGACGCTCTGATCGACGCTGTGGAATGGCTGACAAGGGCTGTCGACAACGGCCATGTCGCGTCGATTACGACGATCGACCTCAGCAAAGCCTTCGACAGTATTGATCATGACGTCCTTCTCAGTAAGCTCGAACAGTGCGGTGTGTCCTCGGAATGGTTTAGAGACTACCTGAGCGGTAGGAGACAGACGGTCAGCGGCGGCTCAATCACTCTACCCCTATCCCATGGGGTGGCCCAGGGATCCCTAGTCGGTCCAATCCTCTTCCTCATTTTCATCAATGACCTACCCAACTTCCTTCCCCACGGCCGCCTTCTATCCTACGCCGACGACACCCAACTCCTTGACTCCGCCACTCCTGATGTCGTCGGTCTTTCTAACTTGAAAGCCCGGGTCGAGGAGTCGATCCAGTGCCTACAAAACTGGTTCTAGTCTAATAGCCTCAAAATGAACCCCACAAAGACAGACTTCATGCTGGTTGGCACCAAACCCTCCCTCAAAAAGACCAACAACTTCCACATTACTACTTCTGGCACAGATATCTACCCATCATCTTCAGTGAAGGTACTGGGTGTACTCGACCAACACCTCACCTGGGAACCCCATATCTCCTTAATCGTTCGGCGCTGCAACGCAATCCTCGTGTCCCTCTTCAAAACTCGGCACCATTTCACTCCTGAGGTTCTGAAGCTCCTAGTCCAAGTTCACGTCTTCCCGCACATCCTCTACTGCCTGTCTGTCTGGGGTGGCGCGGCCGAGTGTCACCTAGGTAGAGTGCAGATAATTATCAACTTCGCTGCCAGGCTTGTGAGTGGTACTCGCCGCTGCGACCACATATCCCCCGCCCTTGAAGCACTCGGATGGCAGAGAGTCGCGGAAACTGTTCGCCACCGTGACTGCCTGAACGTGCACAGAGCGCTGCATGTCAGCGAGTCGCCCCACGCTCTGCGTGCTCTATTTGCGACGCGTGCCGAGTCTTCCCAACGCCAGACTCGAGCTGTTTCGGACGGCGTTGGCTCACTCCATCTGCCTCGCGTCCGGCTGACCGCCACTCAGCGGCAGTTTCCGTACCGAGCTGCCGCCGCATGGAACCGACTGCCAGCGGCTGCCGTCCATGCCCGTTCGCGCCGCGCGTTCCTGTGTGCTTTAAATCGCTGATTGACTGTATCGACTGTATTTGCTGATTGTATCACTTTCACTGTGTTGTATGTGTTGGATCATGGGCCATGCTAGCTATGACTAGGTGCAGAATACCCACTATGTGGACGCTCCTTGAAATACATGAACTTAAACTTGAACTTGACGTCTAGCGCGCGCCCTTGGAGAAGGCGGGACCGTAAGGCCATTTGTCACCCGTCTCCCCGCTCTCGCCCCTCCCCCTCTCCTCCCCCTCCGCTCACGCCTCACCGCACCCCAAGCGGTCCCGTGCCGGGTGGTTCTCGAAATCGAGCAGGGCTCCGGCGCCCAGTCCAGATTCGGGGGGTGAAACGCAAAAAGCGGATACTAGTGCCATCTACATGCGGATACTGAGAACAGTTGCAACACGAGGTATTTCTTGGAATACCTCAAAAACGTGCAATGGTTCCCGCTGATCATTAGCATCTTCGGAAACAGAGCTAATGTGTCTAAAACATTATGCAACGTTTTTTTGCTCCGTTGTCTGTGGCCAGGGTAATTCATAGCCAAACTTCATGCAACGTTGCAAGGAAAATGACCGGTGGTATCGATAAATCCTTGTACACAAATAAAGTGTGTGGCAAGCTGATCAAGCAACATGCACTGTTTTGAACGCAGTGCTTAAGGTTTGCCCCGTAAAACGCTGCGAAAGTTGGTCTGAAAAAACTTTGCCGTGCAATATGTTGCAAATGGTTGCATATTTTGATGAAAAACTTTGCCATGCAGAAAGCTCCAGTAATGAACTCCGTAATATTGTAATTTCATAGACGTCGAGCGAAAACAGAACTGCTGAGAGCCCAGGAGAGCTTGTCATAGGTTTACCATAGGCAGGCCTCGGAAACGCACCCTTAAGTTACAGATTTAAATGTTTTGTATAGAAGCTTCATATACCGTACACTTTGAACCTGCCGATAGCTTGCGAGCAGCTACTCTCAAATCAAACGTGTCGACTGACAATGAGCTTGCCACTCGGTTCGTACACATTCAACGAAAATAATTAAAACCAGGATTTACCTAAAACTTCGGGCACGCCAAACCTGTTCCGACCCCATCACGCCTTGTGGCTCATCGATCATAACTCCGTTCAGTTCAATGACACAATCCGTATCTGCAATCCTTCATCTTTATTACGCCCCGCACCTGTACGGTTACATGTCATATTAATAGCTACGTCACGCGGTTTATTTACATCCCTCCCGAGACACATATTTCCCCCGGCCCCTCTGCTGACCGGTCACACCACCAACTAGTCCATAACACTCCCGTCCTCACCCCTCCTCAAAATCCACACTTCACCCCTCCCCTCCTCATGGTAAAGATCCCTTCCCTGGGTCATTAGATCCCGTTCGGCTGCCCCGTTCCGTCCCTCCCGCCCGAGATCCCTCACTGCCTCAGATCGCCTATTGGAGCACACGCCGTTAGGTACGACGCAGGGTGACAGACCGTGGATATTTGGATATTGTGCGGGTGGGGAAATGAGCAGCGGCCTTACTGTGACAGATGACAGGTGCAACCCGGATGATGCGTTGATAGTCGCCGCTCCGAATCGTAGCGCCTGTTTCAACGTTCACTCAGTCACTCGTCCGCTCCATCAGTTTA
>JAXIVJ010010985.1:15000-45228 GCA_036785665.1 Chirona hameri | reverse complement strand
TGGGACATCAATTCCCACATAGTGTGCATTTTTTCCCTCGGGTCATGTCAGGCCAGGTCACCAGGCCAGGTCACGTGACCCCACCTCCAAAAATATTTCCGGTCGAAGCACAGCCACAGTTTTTGGCCGATATATATCGTACCTACAGGATTTCATAAGGGTGAAATAGTACCTACAAATCGTATATCTCGTATTTTGTTTATATCGGTGACCTAAGGTCGGGTCAATTTCGTAACCTCCCATATAAGTCAATGGGGAAATCATCACATGCTTCTATTCTTGAGGATACACATATATCCCGCCCCAATTCCTCTGGATCATGTTATCATATGCCATTCTTGTCAAGAAAAGTTCCAGTTGCAAATTTTGTTCATTGACCCCTCATGGTCATCTGAGGTCATCTGAGGTCACCAATACGTTTCTGCCAATAACTCTTGACAAAATCAAGATAGAGTGAAACTGGCTGGTTGTCTCGTATGAGACACGTCTCCCAATGTGCAACATGACCTAATTGGGTCACCACATACCTTGACTGAGGTCAAATTTCTAAGTTGACCTAACTTGGTCAATCATGCATATGATGCCGACGCCCCTTGACGAGACAAACACGATGGCGGTCACAATTATATGCTCTATCTTTTATTTTGGTAAAAATATATTTGTGAAAACGTTTGCCTAAAAATAGTTTTTTTTGACATTTGATGAGCTCTGGAGCTTAATCTATTGACCTGAGCTTAAATCTGAGGATACCTCGGCGATTGCATTTTTCAAGAGCTTTCCATTGTTTGTTTTTTTCTCGTTTGTTCCTAAGCTATCATAGTTCCTGTGATAATCTGGGGGTGTCTGGAGTGAAGTCCTAAAACTTGAAAATCTGACCCTTGATGACCTCTAGGTGACCTCATATATTGACCTGAGAAAAAATGTCTGAAATAGTTCAAAATGCATTTTGACGAGCTTTCATATGGTGTTTTCGGTTTTGGTTTACGTCCCATAGGAGCCCAGTAGAGGGAGGGGGAGGGGGCTCGAAACGCCCCCCCCCCCCCTACGGTGCCCCCCCCCCACCCCCCGCCCCCACCCCCCTACCGACTGCCCCCACCCCCCCGCCCCCCCCCCCCCCCCCGCCCCAAATTGGCCCCTTCCCGACGCCCCCCCCCTCCCCCCCCTCCGCCCCCCCCACCCCCCCCAGTGGCCCCCTCCCCCCACCCAACCCCGCCGCCCCCCCCCCCCCCCCCCCCCCCCCCCCCCCGCCCCCACCCCCCCCCCCACTCCCCACTCCCCCCCGACCCACGCCATCTCCCAGTAAGTCCCCCCCTCCCCCACCCCGCCCCGCGGCCCACCCCCTCCCCGCCCCCCCCACCCGCCCCCACGCCGCCTCCCACCCCCCGCCTTCCCGTCCCCCACCCGACCCCCCCCCCCGCCCCCCGTCCGCCCCCCCCGCACCTGCTCCCCCCCCCCGCACCCCCACCCCCCCCCCCCACCCCCCCCCCCCTCTCCCCCCCCGCCCCCACCACCCCTCCCCCGGCCCCCCACCCCCCCGCCCACCCCCCCCCTGCCCCCCCCACCCCCACTCCCCAGCGCTCCCCCCCACCCCACCCCGCCCCCCCCCCCCCTGCGCCGCTGCACCCCCCCCGCCCCCCCATCCCCCCCCACCCCCTCCCCTCCCCACCCCCCCCACCCCCAACCCCCCCCTCCTGCGCCCCACCCCCCCCCCTCACCTCAATCCACCGCCCCGCCCCCCCCACCGCCCCCACGAGCCCGCCCCCCCACCCAACCGCTCCCGCCCCCCCCCCCCCCCCGCTCCCCCGCCCGCCGCCCCCCCCCCCCCGCAGCCCCAGCCCCCCCCCCCCCCCCCGCCCGCCGCCCTCTCGCCCCCCTCCCCCCTCCCCACGACCCCCCGATCCGCGCGCACACCACCCCCCGCCCGACCCCAGCCCCCCCCCCGCCCTTACGCCTCCCCCACGCCTCCCACCCACCCCTCCGCCCCCCCACCCCCCCCTCCCACCGGCCCCCCCGTCCCCCCCCCCCCACCCCACACCCTCGCCACCCCCCCCCCCTTCCCACCCGGCCCAAGCACCGCCCTACTTCCCCCCCACTCCCCCCCCCCACACCCCCTTCCCTGCCCCCCCCCCCCCGGGCCCACCCACCCCCCCCCCCCCATTGCCCCCCCACCCCCCCCTGCCCCCCCCCTCCCTCCCCGGGCTTCCCCACCCCAGCCCCTCCCCCCCACCCCACCCCTCGCCCACGGCCTCCCCACCCCCCCCGATCCACCACCCCCCCCCCCACCGGCTCCCAACCACACCCCCCCCCCTCGACCCGCCACACCCGCCCCCCCCTCCCGGCCCTCTCCCTACCCTCCGTTACGGCCCCCCCCTCGCCCCAAACCCCCCCCGACACCCGCCCCCCCCCTCTCACCCCCCGCCCCCCCCCCCCCCCGCGCCCCCCCGCCCTTCCCGCCCCCCCCCCCACCCCCCCCGCGCCCCCCTCTCCACCGCCCCCCCAGCCCCCGTTCCACCCACCCCTCCCCCCTCCCCACCCCCGCCCCCCCCGCCCCCCCAGTCCCCCCCCCCCCCCCCCCCACAACCCCCCACCCCGCTCCCCCCGCACACCAGTACCCCCCCTATCCCGCCCAACACCCGTCAACACAGCAGCGCTCCCTACCTGCCTCCCCCCCCGCCCCCCCCCTCCACCCCCGACCCCCGCCCACCCCACCCTCCCGCGCCCCCGCCTCAACACCCACCCCCCCCCCCCGGCTCCGCCCCCCCACCCTACCCCTCCCCCGCCCCCCCCTCCCCGCCCCCCCCCCCTCCCCCTCCCCCCCCCGCACCCCCCGACGGCCCCCGCGCTCCCCCAGCCGTCCCACCCCCCCCCCGCACGCACCCCCAACCCCACCGCGCCCCCCCCCCCCCCACCACCACCCCCACCACCTCTCCCCACCTCCCCGCCCCCCACCACCACCCACACCCCCCAATTCCCCCCCCCCCCCCCGCCCCACCCCCCTCTCCGCACCACCCCTCCGCAATCCCCCCCCCCTCCGTCCCTCGCCCGCCCCCCACCCCACACCCCCACCCCCCATTCCCCCCTCCTCCCCCACGCCCACCCCCGCCCCCCGCCCCCCCCCCACCCACGGCAACCACACCCCCCCCCTCCCCCCCCTAACCCCCGCCTCTCACCCCCCCCCCAACGCCCCCCACTCCCCACCAGCCCCCCACCACTCCCACGCGCCCCCGCCCCTCCCCCTCCCCCCGCCCCCCCCCCCCCCCATCCCCTCCGCCCCACACCCCCGCACGCCCCCCGACACACACCCCCCCCCCCCGGCCCCCCCCCACCTCCACACCCCTCCGCGCCCCCCCCCCCCCTCGCCCCCCCCCCCACCCCGACCCCCCCCCCCACCCTAATCCCCCCCGCCCCGCCCCCGCCCCCCCCAGCCGTCCCCCAGCCCCCATCCCTACCCACCCTCCCCCCCCCTCCCCCCCCCACCCCCCCACTTGCCCACCCCGCCAGCCCCCCCCCACCACCCCCGCATCCCCACCCCCGCGGCCCCTCGCCCCCCCTCGCCCGCCCCTCCCCGCCCCCTCCCCCCCCCCCCCCCAGGCACACCCCGCCCACGCCCCCCCGCCCGCAGGACCGAACCCCCCCCCCCCCGCCCGCCCCGCCCCCCCGCCCCGGCACCCCATCCCCCCCCCCCCGCACCCCCAGCCCTCCCCGCCCCGCCAACCCCGCCCCCGCCCACCCCTCCCCCCCCCCCACGCCCCCCCCCACCCACCACCCCCCATCCCCACCCCCCCCCCCCCCCCTCCACCACCCCCCCGCCCCTCCTCCCCCCACCCCCCCTCCCCCCCCCCCCCTCGCCCCCCCACCCCCACACCCGCCACCCACCCCCCCCCCCCCTCCCCCCCCCCCCCGCCCCGCCCCCCCCTCTCCCGCCCCCCCCACCCCCCCCCCCACTCCACCCACCCCCCACCCCACTGCCTCCCCCGGCACTCCCGCCCCCACCCCACCCCGAAGCCCCCCCCCCGCCGCCCCACAAGCCCCCCCCACCCCCCACCCCCTCCTACCCCCCCCCCCCCCCCCGCCTTCCCACCGCCCCCCCCCCGCCCAACCCCCAACCACCCCCCCCCCCCCCCCCCCCCCCCCCCCCCCCCCCGGGCACGGCGAAGGTGGCGGGCTGAGCCACGCACGGCGCGGGTTAAGGGCTTCGTTGTACCACCCGATAACTATCACTCCTGCTTTTCCTTCGTTCTTTATTTATTTGTCCTCGTATCTCTTACTTCAGCTAGACGCAGGACCATGACACGAGAGGGTCCTGCAGCCCCTGCCCTAGTCAGTGTACTAACTTGTGTGGGCCGAGACCTCACGCCTCGCTACCAGTCCCCATCATGTCTGAGCTGTGCTGCAGCCTCCTGCCTAGTCAGTGTACTAACCTTGTGTGGCCGAGACTCCGCCTCGCACCAAGTCCTATCATGTACGCCCCTTGCGAGACTATTAAGAGTGGACGATTGGTATCGGACCATGACGAGATAATTGTCTCATGTATTGTTAACAGAACGGCACAGCCGGTTCGTGTTACGCGATCTACAGCCCTTAACTACCGGCGCGCAGATTTCGATGGGCTGCGTTAAGCGCTCAGTGTTACTCCCTGGCATTTGTTAGAGGGCTCGATGTGGATGATGCTGTCTTTATGTTCTACACGCTTGTTGACTCTGCCATCCGCGTTCACATACCACTTGTAGTGACTAAAAAGCGATTCCCGCCATGGTTCGATGCTTCTGTCAGGAGGGCACTTAAACTGAAACAAGCGGCGTTTCGAGCGTCTGAAACGTCACCCAACGATGAGGCCATTAAAACCGCATTCGGCCAAAAGCGGGCCGACTTTAAGCGCCTGTCAGACGGTAGATACACCGACTACTTAAAGGGCCTGGTGGGTGAATTTTGACGAATCCGAAGCGGTTTTGGACGTTTGGTGAAATGCTTCAAGCAAACTAAAGGTCTCCCAATGCTGGTTAACAACGGTGCACGTGTTTCGGATGACATCGAAAAAGCGAATCTGCTGACCGCACATTTGCCTCCAAATTTTTCTGACCCGGACGTCGCTGTTTTCCCCGACATGCCTTTCAGCACTGGGGATCGGCTGACGGAATTTGGGGTGTCCCAAGAAACTGTGCGCCCGTTTGCTGCAGGAGCTGGTTGTTAGCAAGGCATGTGGTCCGGACGGATTGAGTGCCCGCATACTTCGTGATGTGCAGATGAATTGGCCGCCCCACTGTGCAAACTTTTCAAAATGTCCTTGTCCGCAGGAATTTTACCTGAGCAATGGGCTGAAGCCAACATAGTACCTATATTCAGAAGGGAGCGCGAAACAACCCGGACAATTATCGTTCGGTTTCATTGTTTACCCTTATGTGCAAAAACATTTGAAAAAATTGTATGTGACCAGATCTTCCAACACGTTCAGCCGCACCTTCCCCGTTCCAGCATGGATTCGTCCAAACCGCTCTTGTGCCACAAATCTCTTCCTTTCTATCGCACGGGTGGACGGCCATCTCAAACAAGTGCCTGCTTGACACTGCATATACCGTATTTTGCGAGTGCATTCCGGAGTGTTAACCATCGTTTGTTGCTGTATAAACTTGAGAAAATGTAACGGTATAGATGGCGTCGCTCTGCGGTGGCTGACATCATACCTGGGGAGGCGAAAGCAGAGGGTAGTTTTAAATGGAAAAGTGTCCGATTGGGTTCCGGCTGTGTCCGGAACACCGGAAGGGGGGCACATCTCTCCGCCCTGGTTCTCTCTCTACGTGAACGACCTGCCCACCGTCATCTCCACCAACTGTTTGCTTTTTGCTGACGATTTGAAATTGTTCCATGAGATAAAGTCGAAAACGGATGTCCTTGTCCTCCAGCAGGACCTAAACGCAGTGACGCGCTGGGCGGCCGACTGGAAACTGAAACTCAATGCTTTCAAAATGCAAATTTTTCAAAATTACTCTGAAACGTGACTTCATTCAATCATCGTACTCAATTGATGGGCATAGCTCTGGAGAACGTCAAGTCCATTCGAGACTTGGTGTCGTTCTTGACCAAAAGCTGACCTTCGCAGATCATGTGAACTCAATCGTCACAAAGCCAATCGAGGCACTAGGTCTGCTCATTCGGACATTCCAGTCGGCCTCCCCCCGGTGTAAGCTGGATAAGCAAGCGGCTCTGGCTGCTTATAACGCCAACGTTCGGTCGATTATTGAATACTGTTCAATCATATGGAGTGGTGCAGCCAGATGCCATCTCGTTCGCGTGGAGAGGGTGCAGCATACATTTTGATGTGGCTTGCGCGTCATATGGCGTTCGATGGACCGGTCTCTCGCATACTGTGATCTGCTGTCAGCATGCAATGTATCTCATTTAGGAACTCGGCGTGCGCAGTGTGATATTCGTTTTTGTGCAAACTATTCAAAGGCTTGATCTCATCACACACCTACTGGAGTGTTTTCAAGCTCCATGCGCCAAGAAGGCAAACTAGAATCGCGACAAGATCACTGTTCGATGTGCCATTCGCCAGAGTGATAACTGTATCGTCCGGACTGTTTTTGCGCATTCCTCGTATCGTCAACGATTTTCTAGGTTTTTCGCCAAGTTCGACTTTTTTTTACGATACGCTAGGGCAGCTGAAACGGCAGATCTTGGCTTATGCAACAACTGTGAGACCCACCATGTGACGCATCATCGATGTAAGGTTGTTCCGGTTGGGAAGTTGATGTGCATACCTGATTGTTGATTTGACTTCACCTGTAATTGGGCAAATGCCTGTTGGTGATTGAATACAAATACAGAAAATACAGAAAATGTCTGAGATGTGCTGCAGCTCCTGCCTAGTCAGTGTACTAACCTTGTGTGGCCGAGACTCCGCCTCGCACCAGTCCCATCATGTCTGAGATGTGCTGCAGACAGCCGCCACTGAGTTGCCGTCGATCACGCCCTCGTCCACCAGCCGCTCCAACTCCGACTGAAATCACACACAGAATACACGTATACACACGTATACACCCGTATACACACGTATACATACGTATATATATATATACGTATACACACACCGAACACACGTATACCCACGTATACACAGAGAAAAACACAGGTATACACCCGTATACACACAACAGATTACACGTTGTTGTGTCAATTCACTATTTGTGTAGCGTACGTCTCTGTGTGTATTCATTTCTTTAGTCACACGCACAGCACAGACGGCGGCACCGATGACGGTGCAATTTGCACACACGACGGTTTCGAGCTTTGTAGCTCAGCACGCCGACACAGCCAAGCCTCAATGGCGGCAGGGCACCGACACATCACGAAGCTCCCCCAGTTAGAGAACTCGTGATGCACAACGGACAACTGCTCTTTAATGCTGGGTTTCAGTGTTAGTTAGGCGTAATATTTTTAATGAAATAATTTGGAATTCGGTACACTTGAGGCTACCCATTCCAAAGTAACCATTCCCGTTGCTAAACGTGGCAATCATTTACGAGTGGCTCAGAACATAAATTACCACTAATGACGTTGGCCTTATAGCCGCGAAGACCTCTTGCATGTACCAACAATGTGCATTAACAATGGATAGTAGCAAGGGATAGGCTACTTCGGAGTCATACATTTACGTATCATATGAATCACCTAATAATGGGCGAGGGTATACATGTGTGGCAGGAACTAGGAAGACAGTGACATTACACACACACACACACACACACACACACACACACACACACACACACACACCCACTGCACGCACGCACCCACACCCACACCCACACCACACCAACCCACACCCACACCCACACCCACACCCACACCCACACCACACCACACCCACTCCCACACCCACACCCACACCCACACCCACACCCACACCCACACCCACACCCACACCCACACCCACACCCACACCCACACCCACACCCACACCCCCACCCACACCCACACCCACACCCACACCCACACCACACCCACACCCACACCCACACCACACCCACCCCCACCCACACCACACCCACACCCACACCCACACCCACACCCACACCCCACACCCACACCCACACCCACACCCACACCCACACCCACACCCACACCCACACCCACACCCACACCCACACCCCACACCCACACCCACACCCACACCCACATCCCACACCCACACCCACACCCACACCCACACACACACACACACACACACACACACACACACACACACACACACACACACACACACACACACCACACACACACACACACACACACACACACACACACACCACACACACACACACACACACACACACACACACACACACACACACACAACACACACACACACACACACACACACACACACACACACACACACACACACACACACACACACACACACACACACACACACACACACACAACACACACACACACACACACACACAACCACACACACACACACACACACACACACACCACACACACAAAACACGTAGGTCGCCAAAGCCAACAAAATAATTATAAATACAAAACACTGGCATACGCAAATACCATGAATGTTCAGATCTAACTTGGCCGCTCGAGCCGTTAAAGGGAAATATTGACCTTTTCCCACAACAATGGAGTTATTACTTGAAATCGACAGACGAGACAAAATATTCAGAAATTTATCACATGTTGCAGATAAACATTCCTACCTACTACCTACCTAGAGATATATTCAAGTTAACCCTCGAACTACGGGAAATCTTTTCTCACCTTCGCTCTACGGGGGGGGGGGGGGGGGTCCTAAAAGACCACTGTTAACTTCCAAACAAGCAACTAGTAGAGAAATGCGGTAAGAACCAGCATGTTGCCTGCCATGAGATAAATCTTCAGCCTGCGATTTTTAGGTTTCAGGTCAACGGGTGACCTTCCAGGTCAAGCAAATTTCCTAAGATCGACCACGTCCAAAAATAGCGATTGTACAGGACGCTTAGTATACCTTCCTAACGGGAGAGAGACACCGTAAAAAAGTAGCATGATGCCTGTCAAAAGGAAAATCCAAAGGCATCCCATTTTGAGCATCTAGGTCAACTGGTGACCTTTGGGGTCAGGTCAATGGCCCTTTGGATGCTGACAAGTCGTATACACTTCTCATTTGTATAGGACACGTATAATTGTTGTAAACTCAGCTACTTATTTTTTTTGTATCAAGATGCGAAGCACGTGTAAACAGTTCTCGAAGACAAACCTCAGGGGGGGGGGGGGGGGGGGGGGTCGTTTAGGACCCCCGTAGGTCGAGGGTTAAAGTTGTTAAGCGTTCCACACCTTTAACGACCGGCACCTACTCTCAAGTACTTGGTAACGAATTTTGGTCCCCACCAAAATCTGGTAGTGGGTGTGCGCAGAAATACACAACGGACCAGGTCATTGCCTTGAGGGGGGACACACCGCCGCCACCTCGCTTGAGGGGGGACACCCACACCCACACCCACACCCACCCCCACACCCACACACACACACTAATCACAGTCACACTACACGCGACCCGACCCCTGCAGCGCCGAGAGCCAATGACGTCACCACGCTGACGTCATTAGCCCTCGTTGCCTGGAAATAGCCCGGGGCGGTGCTGGCTGCAGCTCCACCAGGCCTGCCGCCACCCAGCCAGCCGCCTCACGTAACGTGTAGCTGATACAGGGGGCCAGGCCAGTCGGTCGGCTCCGTCCCACCCCAGCAGCAGCGGCTGGGGAGGTGCGGTGCGGGTTTTGGGGAGGGACGGATTAGGTGGTGCTTGAACCGCTGGTATGTTACATGAGGTGGTCTGGCGAACATCGATTCAGACCAGCCTCCACGATAATTCACTTCAGCCATTAATTCAGACACTCCCCCACTCTTACCCGTCCCTCACTTTCAGCCCGTTCTCACCGACCTCTCCTCTCACCCCGCTCATCTCTCTCTCGCACTATGCCTAGTGCCCCACATTCCCCACTCAGCTCTGCCGCCACACCCACCTTGAACGACTTTGACCCGAGGATGGCGTCGACGCGTTTCCTGCGCGTCATCTCCCGCATGTCGGCGTCGACGTCCGCTGGCCTCATCCTCTGTCGCTCCAAGCGCCTCCTCCTCGGTCAGGCCGCGTTGGCGTCCCGCCGCCACCGCCGCCGTTCGTGGCCGCCGGCTTTGTCCATCCGGCTGGTGGAACAGAGAGATGGGGTCAGTCGACTGACTGTCGGGGGGGGGGGGGGGGGGGGCGATAGGGTCAGACGAACTATCGGCAGAGAGAAGAACCAGAGTCAGACACAGAGTCCAAAGTGGCTTTCGAACGGCTTTCGATAGTCAGATGATGGCATGGAACTTTAAAAAAGTCATGTAGTGGCCCTGGCTGAGGCAAGGGAAACGTTCACTGACGTTTTCCGGACTCCGGAGAGCCGTAATAACGGATTTCCGGATATAAGGAGTTCATAACGACATGTTTGGTGAGTCAGCAGACGAATCACACGCGATTTACTGGTGCTGGTGTTTCACACAGGTGGTCGGCCAACGGAGAACATTTCCGGTCACGCTTTCGAAAGCAGGCAGCGCAAATCAGTAACTCACCAGTCACCACAAATCACTTCAACATGGTAGACAAATCAGACTGCTTTCGAGGTTACCAAACTGGAATGTCGTCATGTGATTGGTTTGAAAGTGGCGTTTATCGTGTGAAAGGGTGACGGAAACCTGGACAGTGTTGGGTTACTGATACGGTTGTCTCCTGCTGAGCACCACTGGTGGATCCTAAACGGCGAAACATTGGCTTGGGTGCGATTTATCGAGGGGAAAACCCATTAATACCACTGTCTTATTTTATCAGTTACCGTATCAAGAAGTAATGCGTAAAATATCGACCCCCAGCCAAGAATCATCCTAATGTGTCTTCCGATGGAAAAATCGTCCACTACTTGAACGATTTTAGTCGTTTGGAGGACGGGGGGGGGGGGGGTGGGGGGGGTGATGGCAGGATTGACCCTGACCTGGATCCGCCCGTGATGCTGCTGTTGCTGCCAGCTGCAGGTGACTGAGGAGCGGTCCGGCCCCCGCAACGACCCCCCCCCCCCCCCCCCCACACACACCCTGCCGAGAGAGGCGCTGCCATACAATCTGGCAGCGAGTTGCTGGAACCAGGCAGACGCCATGACACCATTAAAGGGATTTTGCCACCTGTCCGGAGTTGATTTCTAAAAAGCAACTTAAGTGAATGGTGGGGATCAACAACACGTGTATAATCAAGCTCTCAACTTGCTCCTGCAGCACCTAAAGTATTGACGTTTTTTATTATTATTTCTGACTCAAAACCAGACTCCAGTGCCAGACTCCAGTCCCAGCCGTGCTCTAGTTACTAGATTCACTAGATGGCCGCGCTCATTCAGTTTGGCTGTGAAATTGGCGCCCGCCAAAGCCAAAGCGTCCGAATTCGCCGAGACTTGGACCTTGAAAGTCTATCTGTGTTATAGGGCATGGTCACAAATCATCATCCGGCCCCAAAATCGAGCCATAGCCATTCTTGCTGTTTATTTCATGTCGTTTTATTAGAAAGACGGCTATGGTTGTTGAAAACTATAATAACTGTATACGCATTTTAATTTTAAAGTGCACTGACGGAATGGTGATGTTGAGTTTGCAATATTCAAAGCAAATCATAGTCCGCAAAAGAAGTGATTCTAAATAGTGATGAGGCGACTCCAATTTTACGAATGTGTGCAATCATGAGTAGTGCATTTTTTTTATCTAATGAGGGGGGGGGGGGGGTGTTTCGGGGAACCAATTTTGCAGTGAAATCGGACACCGCTTAATCTGACCGCCATACCAAAAACTCATTACTGGCCTGCGAGGTTGGAAATATCCCCTTAAGTAACTCAGTCCTGCTGCTCTGACTGCCGCGGGTGGTGTGCTCGTGGTGATGATTGCGCCATTTGGTTCCGGGGCGTGCCGACTTCTATGGTCAATTTGCGCCACTTACGGCAATAGCATTGACATAAACACAGTACAAAAGTAGCGTGGGCTGAGGGGTGATGTCACCCTGGAGAGGCGGCCCGGTCGAGAAGACTCGAGCCGACACAGGGGACCGGAGAGGCGGCCGGCTGGTGAAGGACTCGAGCCGAGCCACAGCGTGAGAGGAGAGGCGGCCGTCGGTGAAGAAACTCGAGCCGACACAGCGTCTGGGAGGAGAGGGCGGCCGGTCGGTGTGAAGACTCGAGCCGACACAGCGGGAGAGGAGAGGCGGCACCGGCTGGTGAAGACGTCGAGCCGACACAGCGGGACCGATAGGCGGCCGGTCGGTGAAAGACTCGAGCCGGACACAAGCGTGAGAGGAGAGGACGCCGCTGGTGAATGACTCGAGCCGACACAGGGGGACCGGAGAGGCGGGCCGGTCGGTGAAGACTCGGAGCCGACACCGGCGGGACCGGAGAGACGGCCGGTCGGTGAAGAATCGAGCCGGACACAGCGGGACCGTGAGAGGCGGCCGAGCCGGTGAAGACTCGAGCCGACACAGCGTGGAGTGAAGAGGCGGGCCGGTACGGTGAAGACTCGTAGCCGACACAGCGTTGAGAGGAGAGGCGGCCGGCCGGTGAGACCTCGAGCACGACACAAGCGGGACCGGAGAGGCGGGCCGGTCGGAGAGACTCGAGCCGCCACTGCGGACCGGAGAGGCGCGGCCCGGCCGGGTGAAGACTCGTAGCCGGGACCACAGCGTGAGAGGAGAGGCGGCCGGCCGGTGAAGACTCGAGCCGTCACAGCGGGACCGGAGAGGGCGGCCGGTCGGTGAAGACTCGAGCCGACACAGCGTGACCAGAGAGACGGCCGTCGGTGAAGACTCGAGCCGACAGACACAGCGGGACCGGAGAGGCGGCCGGCCGGTGAAGACTCGAACCGACACAGCGTGAGAGGAGGACTCGAGCCGACACAGCGGGACCGAGAGGCGGCCGGTCGGCGAAGACTCGAGCCGACACAGCGGGAGAGGAGGCGGCCGGCCGGTGTGAAGACGTCGAGCCGACACAGCGGACCGGAAGAGGCAGCCGGCCGGTGAAGACTCGAGCCGACACAGCGGGACTTGGAGAGGCGCCGGTCGGCGAAGACGTCGAGCCGACCATGAGCGTGAGAGGAGGAAGTGGGCGGCCGTGTCGGTGAAGACTCGAGCCGACAGACACAGCGGGACCGGAGAGGCGGCCGGGCCGGTGAAGACTCGAACCGACACAGGCGTGAGAGGAGAGGCGGGCCGGCCGGTGAAGACTCGAGCCGACACAGCGGGACCGGAGAGGCGGGCCGGTCGGTGAAGACTCGAGCCGACACAGCGGGAGAGGAGAGGCGCCGGTCGGTGGAAGACTCGAGCCGACACAGCGGAGAGGAGAGGCGGCCGGTCGGTGAAGACTCGAGCCGACACAGCGTGAGAGGATAGAAGGCCGGCCGGTGAAGACTCGAGCCGCTAGGGAGGCGGGGGACCGGAGAGGCGGCCGGTCGGTGAAGACTTGAGCCGACACAGCGGGACCGGAGAGGCGGCCGGTCGGTGAAGACTCGAGCCGACACAGCGGAACCGGAGAGGCGGCCGGTCGGTGAAGACTCGAGCCGACACAGCGGGACCGGAGAGGCGGCCGGTCGGTGAAGACTCGAGCCGACACAGCAGGAGAGGAGAGGCGGTCGGTCGGTGAAGACTCGAGCCGACACAGCGGGACCGGAGAGGCGGCCGGTCGGTGAAGACTCGAGCCGACACAGCGGGACCGAAGAGGCGGCCGGCCGGTGAAGACTCGAGCCGACACAGCGTGAGAGGAGAGGCGGCCGGCCGGTGAAGACTCGAGCCGACACAGCGGGACCGGAGAGGTGGCCGGTCGGTGAAGACTCGAGCCGACACAGCGTGAGAGGAGAGGCGGCCGGCAGGTGAAGACTCGAGCCGACACAGAAGGACCGGAGAGGCGGCCGGTCGGTGAAGACTCGAGCCGACACAGCGGGACCGGAGAGGCGGCCGGTCGGTGAAGACTCGAGCCGACACAGCTTGAGAGGAGAGGCGGCCGGTCGGTAAAGACTCGAGCCGACACAGCGTGAGAGGAGAGGCGGCCGGTCGGTGAAGACTCGAGCCGACACAGCGTGAGAGGAGAGGCGGCCGGTCGGTGAAGACTCGAGCCGACACAGCGGGACCGGAGAGGCGGCCGGTCGGTGAAGACTCGAGCCGACACAGCGTGAGAGGAGAGGCGGCCGGCCGGTGAAGACTCGAGCCGACACAGCGTGAGAGGAGAGGCGGCCGGTCGGCGAAGACTCGAGCCGACACAGCAGGAGAGGAGAGGCGGCCGGCCGGTGAAGACTCGAGCCGACACAGCGGGACCGGAGAGGCGGCCGGCCGGTGAAGACTCGAGCCGACACAGCGGGAGAGGAGAGGCGGCCGGTCGGTGAAGACTCGAGCCGACAGACACAGCGGGACCGGAGAGGCGGCCGGTCGGTGAAGACTCGAGCCGACACAGCGGGACCGGAGAGGCGGCCGGTCGGTGAAGACTCGAGCCGACACAGCGGGACCGAAGAGGCGGCCGGTCGGTGAAGACTCGAGCCGACACAGCGTGAGAGGAGAGGCGGCCGGTCGGTGAAGACTCGAGCCGACACAGCGGGACCGGAGAGGCGGCCGGTCGGTGAAGACTCGAGCCGACACAGCGTGAGAGGAGAGGCGGCCGGCCGGTGAAGACTCGAGCCGACACAGCGTGAGAGGAGAGGCGGCCGGTCGCTGAAGACTCGAGCCGACACAGCGTGAGAGGAGATGCTAACAGTGACGACCCCTGCATGTGGTGGTGGATTGGGGGTTTAGGGCACCGCAACCACTGAGGTTATATGGCGTCCATGTGAAGACTCGTACCGACATAGCGCCAGTGGAGATCAGTTATCAGAGTCCACACGCTACATGTGCCGCCATGGGGACTCATAAACCGGTATCAACTCGAGCCGACGCCACACATGAGAGACGATATCCCGACCACGGATACCCCGTGGAGGTGCATTCTGAACAGTAGCCAGATTATGCATGCGATCTTAGGTGTCGCCTTTCTCCTAAAAAAAACACACACATACATAACAAACCATGTCGAAAAGTAGACAGTTACACTTCGAGTCACGCCTTATGTTTCATCCTATGAGCTGCAGACTAAGACCATCCGTGGTGAGGAGCATGTTTCTACAGGCGGCCCACAGACTGAGAGCACAAACTACAGCCTCGGACGCTGTGCCGCCGCCCCGGTCTGCTCGTTACAGGCGGCCCACACACAGACTGAGACAGCACAAACTACAGCCTCAGACGCTGTGCCGCCGCCCCGGTCTGCTCGTTACAGGCGGCCCACACACAGACTGAGACAGCACAAACTACAGCCTCAGACGCTGTGCCGCCGCCCCGGTCTGCTCGTTACAGGCGGCCCACAGACTGAGACAGCACAAACTACAGCCTCAGACGCTGTGCCGCCGCCCCGGTCTGCTCGTTACAGGCGGCCCACACACAGACTGAGACAGCACAAACTACAGCCTCGGACGCTGTGCCGCCGCCCCGGTCTGCTCGTTACAGGCGGCCCACACACAGACTGAGACAGCACAAACTACAGCCTCAGACGCTGTGCCGCCGCCCCGGTCTGCTCGTTACAGGCGGCCCACAGACTGAGACAGCACAAACTACAGCCTCAGACGCTGTGCCGCCGCCCCGGTCTGCTCGTTACAGGCGGCCCACACACAGACTGAGACAGCACAAACTACAGCCTCAGACGCTGTGCCGCCGCCCCGGTCTGCTCGTTACAGGCGGCCCACACACAGACTGAGACAGCAAAAACTACAGCCTCGGACGCCGTGCCGCCGCCCCAGCCCACTCGTTTGGCCACGGCAGGTAGCCCGAACGGCGGTCCGGCCGGGCTGGCTCATTACCTGCCACCTGTGTCACCTTTGTCACCTGTGTCCCTCTACCCCCAGCAGCCGCACACCTGACGTGACGGGGTGGGGTGGGGTGGGGTGGGGTGGGGTGTGGGGGGGGGGGGCGGCGAGGGGGAGGTCGACGGCCGCCCGCGGCGACCGAGACTAACAATACAATACAATACAATACCGAGACTAACAACAATACAATACAATGTAGCGTGTGCCATACTGTGCAGCGATCAGTCTGTAGCCGAGCCGAGCCCGCTTCAAGGCTCATCAACGGCTGCGGTTTAATAACCGACGGCGCACAGTTGTAGCAGGCTTGTAACGAGCGGTAATGAGCGGTGCAAGTGATGCCAGGACGGCTAACGGACCGCGACCGCGGAACCTATCAGTCCGGAACGCATGCCAAACGGATTTAACACGCCTGTCGCGCCCCCTGGCGGTCCCGAGTCATGTTGACAAGCGATTCATGAACACCAAATGCAAATGTATGCTGATACCGCAAGCTACCCAGGTGCCTGATTTCACATGACCGCGTACCCATATGCAAATGCCCACGCGATGATATCCGAAAAAGAAGCGTCACTGCGCAGCGTTGTGATACACATAACTTGTCTGATCTATCCATCCAGACGTCACAGACGCGGCCACCGATGTCATACACGATTCGGAGCTGACTATCTGGTGAAGAAACACCAGAACGTCGTCTGGTCCGCCGGTCCGCCGGTCCGGTCTCCCGTCGCAGCATGCCGGCGACCGGTGGCGGCGCCACCGTCGCATTTTGGCCCGACTGAGAACGGCTAAAATGCAATCCTGCCCGGTCGGAACAGTTCCCCGCATTTCTGCAGGCGTCGCTCCAGACAGGTGCGGCATCGGGCACGATTCTCAGGCGATTCCCAGCACCACGGGAATCATCCTTCATATTCACACGGCATGGGACGATACCGCAGACACCACCCGAAAGCGAAACACGTCAATATTCACACGGCATGGGACGATACCGCAGACACCACCCGAAAGCGAAACACGTCAATATTCACACGGCATGGGACGATACCGCAGACACCACCCGAAAGCGAAACACGTCAATATTCACACGGCATGGGACGATACCGCAGACACCACCCGAAAGCGAAACACGTCAATATTCACACGGCATGGGACGATACCGCAGACACCACCCGAAAGCGAAACACGTCAATATTCACACGGCATGGGACGATACCGCAGACACCACCCGAAAGTACCGCAGACACCACCCGAAAGCGAAACACGTCAATATTCACACGGCATGGGACGATACCGCAGACACCACCCGAAAGTACCGCAGACACCACCCGAAAGCGAAACACGTCAATATTCACACGGCATGGGACGATACCGCAGACACCACCCGAAAGTACCGCAGACACCACCCGAAAGCGAAATACGTCAATATTCACACGGCATGGGACGATACCGCAGACACCACCCGAAAGTACCGCAGACACCACCCGAAAGCGAAACACGTCAATATTCACACGGCATGGGACGATACCGCAGACACCACCCGAAAGTACCGCAGACACCACCCGAAAGCGAAACACGTCAATATTCACACGGCATGGGACGATACCGCAGACACCACCCGAAAGTACCGCAGACACCACCCGAAAGTACCGCAGACACCACCCGAAAGTACCGCAGACACCACCCGAAAGTACCGCAGACACCACCCGAAAGCGAAACACGTCAATATTCACACAGCATGGGACGATACCGCAGACACCACCCGAAAGTACCGCAGACACCACCCGAAAGTACCGCAGACACCACCCGAAAGTACCGCAGACACCACCCGAAAGTACCGCAGACACCACCCGAAAGTACCGCAGACACCACCCGAAAGCGAAACACGTCAATATTCACACAGCATGGGACGATACCGCAGACACCACCCGAAAGTACCGCAGACACCACCCGAAAGCGAAACACGTCAATATTCACACGGCATGGGACGATACCGCAGACACCACCCGAAAGTACCGCAGACACCACCCGAAAGCGAAACACGTCAATATTCACACGGCATGGGACGATACCGCAGACACCACCCGAAAGTACCGCAGACACCACCCGAAAGTACCGCAGACACCACCCGAAAGTACCGCAGACACCACCCGAAAGCGAAACACGTCAATATTCACACGGCATGGGACGATACCGCAGACACCACCCGAAAGTACCGCAGACACCACCCGAAAGCGAAACACGTCAATATTCACACGGCATGGGACGATACCGCAGACACCACCCGAAAGTACCGCAGACACCACCCGAAAGTACCGCAGACACCACCCGAAAGTACCGCAGACACCACCCGAAAGCGAAACACGTCAATATTCACACGGCATGGGACGATACCGCAGACACCACCCGAAAGTACCGCAGACACCACCCGAAAGCGAAACACGTCAATATTCACACGGCATGGGACGATACCGCAGACACCACCCGAAAGTACCGCAGACACCACCCGAAAGTACCGCAGACACCACCCGAAAGTACCGCAGACACCACCCGAAAGCGAAACACGTCAATATTCACACGGCATGGGACGATACCGCAGACACCACCCGAAAGTACCGCAGACACCACCCGAAAGCGAAACACGTCAATATTCACACGGCATGGGACGATACCGCAGACACCACCCGAAAGTACCGCAGACACCACCCGAAAGTACCGCAGACACCACCCGAAAGTACCGCAGACACCACCCGAAAGTACCGCAGACACCACCCGAAAGCGAAACACGTCAATATTCACACGGCATGGGACGATACCGCAGACACCACCCGAAAGTACCGCAGACACCACCCGAAAGCGAAACACGTCAATATTCACACGGCATGGGACGATACCGCAGACACCACCCGAAAGTACCGCAGACACCACCCGAAAGTACCGCAGACACCACCCGAAAGTACCGCAGACACCACCCGAAAGTACCGCAGACACCACCCGAAAGCGAAACACGTCAATGGATCAAGTCGCCGAGCAACACGACGTTGCGCAGTCTGTGAACCACCGTTCTCCCCTCCGGTGTCAACCACCATAATCCATGACACGCCACGTGCATTGCAACGACTTCCATCTAAAACCAGACCTCTTCCCACCACTAGACCCTCCCTCTACCACACACACATCAAACCAGGCCATCTCCTCCCTCTCCGACACCCTCCCTCCTCCCACCACCAGCCAACAGACCATCCCATCACTCCCCTCCTCCACCCGACCTCCTCACACCGCCAGACAACAGACCACCCCATCCCTCCCCTCCTCACACCGCCAGACAACAGACCACCCCATCCCTCCCCTCCTCCACCCGACCTCCTCCCACCACCAAACAACAGACCATCCCATCCCTCCCCTCCTCCACCCGACCTCCTCCCACCGCCAGACAACAGACCATCCCATCCCTCCCCTCCTATACCCGACCTCCTCCTACCACCAAACAACAGACCATCCCATCCCACCCCTCCTCCACCCGACCTCCTCACACCGCCAGACAACAGACCGTCCCATCCCTCCCCTCCTCCACCCGACCTCCTCACACCGCCAGACAACAGACCATCCCATCCCACCCCTCCAATACCCGACCTCCTCACACCGCCAGACAACATACCATCCCATCCCACCCCTCCTATACCCGACCTCCTCACACCGCCAGAAAACATACCATCCCATCCCTCCCCTCCTATACCCGATCTCCTCACACCGCCAGACAACAGACCATCCCATCCCTCCCCTCCTATACCCGATCTCCTCACACCGCCAGACAACAGACCATCCCATCCCTCCCCTCCTATACCCGACCTCCTCACACCGCCAGACAACAGACCATCCCACCCCTCCTCCACCCGACCTCCTCACACCGCCAGACAACAGACCATCCCATCCCACCCCTCCTCCACCCGACCTCCTCACACCGCCAGACAACAGACCATCCCATCCCACCCCTCCTCCACCGACCTCCTCACACCGCCAGACAACAGACCACCCCATCCCACCCCTCCTCCACCCGACCTCCTCACACCGCCAGACAACAGACCATCCCATCCCACCCCTCCTCCACCCGACCTCCTCACACCGCCAGACAACAGACCATCCCATCCCTCCTCCACCCGACCTCCTCACACCGCCAGACAACAGACCATCCCATCCCACCCCTCCTACACCCGACCTCCTCACACCGCCAGACAACAGACCATCCCATCCCACCCCTCCTCCACCCGACCTCCTCACACCGCCAGACAACAGACCACCCCATCCCTCCCCTCTTCCACCCGACCTCCTCACACCGCCAGACAACAGCCCCACCCCTCCCTCCCTCCTTATCACCACACGACAGATCGCGCTTCCCGATGTCCCGCTACCGGGTAGCGACAGTGGCACAAACAAGTGGTCTCCATCGATCGGGCGGGCCGCCCAAATTGTCCCGGGCTGGGCCGGAGGACCATCGCCGCCGCCGACCCAGCCCGACTCGCCCCGACCCAGCCCCACTCGCCCCGACCTAGCCCCACTCGCCCCGACCTAGCCCGACTCGCCCCGACCCGACCCCACCCGCCGACCCAGCCCGACCCGCCCCGACCCAGCCCGACTCGCCCCGTCCCGGCGGCGGCGAGCCAGCGGGGGAGGAGGAATCGATGGCAGCCGGACGCCGGTGTCGACCGACCGGGATAAAATGAGGTGCGGGCAGCTGAAACACAGACAAACAACCGCTGCCCGACAGGCACCTGGCGCGAGCGACTTTCTAGAGACCAGCACGGACGCCAAGTGCCCAACGGACGCTGATCTCTGGGGACCAGAACGGACGCAGATCTCTAGGGACCAGCACGGACGCTGATAATCTCCAGGGACCAGAACGGACGCTGATCTCTAGGGACCAGCACGGACGCTGATAATCTCCAGGGACCAGAACGGACGCTGATCTCTAGGGACCAGCACGGACGCTGATAATCTCCAGGGACCAGCACGGACGCTGATCTCTGGGGACCAGCACGGATGTCACCGTGTGTTTGTGGTTGGGGGTTAATGGCTACAGATAAACGGGGTGGTGTATTTCGAGTGACGTTAAAATATTGTTTTTGGGTAATGCTAATTTTCCCAAATGGCATACAATTGTTGCGTCATCAGATGTTTTGTTACACAATCAACATGTTTATTTTCAACATTGTTGTTGTGTGACAACTGATGCCTCATTGTTGAACATGCCCCAGCAACATTGTTGATACATCATTAGGGCAAAGTATTCCACACTCTTGTAAAGCGCTCTTGGAACATCATGCAAAACACAAAAATACGCTTTGCACATGATGCACAGCGCTGCGAGCACTTTTTCCGCATTTCCGATTCGTGTCAAAGTCATCAGTATCGAAAATTTTGACTCAGTTAATACAGGATCGTAAAGGATGGGTCCAGTTTTCGTGCATCTGGCACAGATGCCAGATCTGCTGCATCTGACAACAGCACCGCCTGAGGCGCCTTCTCTCCCCGCCCGGTTGGCACTTGGCGGCCACCCACGCCTCCCATCTCCGGCTACCAGCCAGAGCCGGACACCGCCAGCTGACGTCATGCCATCGCGTAAACAGCATAGCCGAGCCGCCGCCGCCGCCGTCACAGCCTATTGTGGCAATCGCGCACACACGCACACACACAGACACACAGACACACATCGCCACCACACCGCCGGCACAGGGACACCAGCGCAGAGACACACGTCCTCAGCGAGACGACCAATCTATGTATAGCTCAGACGCACGGCGGCCCAGTTACGAGCGGGTCAAGCCGGGGAGAGGGACGCACGCGGAGAGCCCGGGTCAGGCAGAACCAGTGTCAGACCGACACCAGGTCTGGCTGGATCAGGCCGGATCGGGCCGGATCGGGCCGGATCGGGCCGGATCGGGCCGGGTCAGGCCGGGTCAGGCCGGGTCAGGTCAGGTCAGGTCAGGTCAGGACTAGTCAGGATGGGTCAGGTCAGGTCAGGTCAGGTCAGGTCAGGTCAGGTCAGGTCAGGTCAGGTCAGGACTAGTCAGAATGGGTCAGGTCAGGTCAGGTCAGGTCAGGTCAGGTCAGGTCAGGTCAGGTCAGGTCAGGTCAGGCCAGGTCAGGTCAGGTCAGGCTGGAGGAAGTAGAAGGCGGCAGCCGGGGCGGCGGGGCAGAGTCCATTGACGGCAGGGGCGTGCCGTTTCCTAATGAGTCCGCTCTTCCGACCTCTCGGTGATGGATGGAGCCTGCCGGACGGCCGCAGACCGGAGCACGCACTCCGCACACAACCTGCCCCCAGACAGAGCAACGACAGGAATCCCGGCAAAACAACGGACTCGAGCCAGACCCGAGCCAGCGACCGCGGAGCCGCAGATAGTCCACAGGACAACGTAAACAACTGGTGGACACCAGCGACTTTGGGAGAGAAACGAGAGAGATTGGTGGACACAGGCCGCGCAGAACACCAGTGACTTTGGGAGAGAGACATGGCTATCACAGGACAGCACAAGCCCGCGCTGCGCCTTACTCCCTTGCCTCTGCGGCAATTAGTGGGTACGGATGTACTGCCCCGGCCCTATGAGGCTGACGAGCACCGACAGGGCACACGCACAAGGCGGTGTGTTTGGAGAGACTGCAGACAAGAGGTCTGACATTCCGCAGTCTGACGTCGTCCTGATCACGCCCACGGAGTGCTGCTTCAGCACACACACACACACCGTCTACTGCCACCGCCCGAACCAACTGCGCAGAGCAAGCCAAGGATATAGGTACACGCATTTTGTGAAGTATAAATTATTTCAAATGACCCTGCTAATTCAGATTCAGAGAAAGGGGTTCGGATAGAACAAAACTTGCCCACATTCAGCAGACCCAAGTGATCACCCCAACATTAAGCCATCAACACACCAATATTGGAAATGCTGGCGAAGTTTATACACTTGCACAGGCCAGCAAAGTCTTTGTGCTCTGCATTGCCAGTTCCCACGGGGCTATCTCAGTACTGATTTTGCAGCAGCCTTGTGATGTCCGGGCTGATTTCCACGATATCCAGCTCGGCTGGGAACGTTCCGTGCGGTTAAATGTCACGTCCGGCCGTCACGCCAGCCGCATGAACCGGACTATGTCTCCCTCCCGGTCTCTGTCTCCCTCTCCCGGGACTCTGTCTCCCTTCCGGGTCTCTGTCTCACTCTCTCGGTCTCTGTCTCCCTCTCCCGGTCTCTGTCTCCCTATCCGGGTCTATGTCTCACTCTCCCGGTCTCCGTCTCCCGGTCTCTGTCTCACTCTCCCGGTCTCTGTCTCCCTCTCCCGGTCTCTGTTTCACTCTCCCGGTCTCTGTCTCACTCTCCCGGTCTCTGTCTCCCTCTCCGAGCCTCTGTCTCCCTCTCCGAGCCTCTGTCTCCCTCTCCGAGCCTCTGTCTCCCTCTCCCGGTCTCTGTCTCCCTCTCCGAGCCTCTGTCTTCCTCTCCGAGCCTCTGTCTCCCTCTCCCGGTCTCTGTCTCCCTCTCCGAGCCTCTGTCTCCCTCTCCGAGCCTGTCTCCCTCTCCGAGCCTCTATCTCCCTCTCCGAGCCTCTGTCTCCCTCTCCGAGCCCCTGTCTCCCTCTCCGAGCCTCTGGCTCTGACTCACTCTCCCGGTCTCTGTCTCCCTCTCCCAGTCTCGGTCTCCCTCTCCCGGTCTCTGTCTCCCTCTCCGAGCCTCTGTCTCACTCTCCCGGTCTGTCTCCCTCTCCGGGACTCTGTCTCCCTCTCCCGGTCTCTGTCTCACTCACTCTCCCGGTCTCTGTCTCACTCACTCTCCCGGTCTCTGTCTCACTCACTCTCCCGGTCTCTGTCTCCCTATCCGGGTCTCTGTCTCACTCTCCCGGTCTCTGTCTCCTTCTCCCGGTCTCTGTCTCCCTCTCCCGGTCTCTTGTCTCCCTCTCCCGGTCTCTGTCTCCCTCTCCCGGTCTCTTGTCTCCCTCTCCCGGTCTCTGTCTCCCTATCCGGGTCTCTGTCTCACTCTCCCGGTCTCTGTCTCCCTCTCCGAGCCTCTGTCTCACTCTCCCGGTCTCTGTCTCCCTCTCCCGGTCTCTGTCTCCCTCTCCCGGTCTCTGTCTCCCTCTCCCGGTCTCTGTCTCCCTATCCGGGTCTCTGTCTCACTCTCCCGGTCTCTGTCTCCCTCTCCGAGCCTCTGTCTCCCTCTCCGAGCCTCTGGCTCTGACTCACTCTCCCTCTCCCGGTCTCTGTCTCCCTCTCCCGGTCTCTGTCTCCCTCTCCCGGTCTCTGTCTCCCTCTCCGAGCCTCTGTCTCTGACTAACTCTCCCGGTCTCTGTCTCCCTCTCCGAGCCTCTTCTCCCTCTCCGAGCCTCTGTCTCCCTCTCCGAGCCTCTGGCTCTGACTCACTCTCCCGGTTTCTGTCTCTCTCTCCGAGCCTCTGTCTCCCTCTCCGAGCCTCTGTCTCCCTCTCCGAGCCTCTGGCTCTGACTCACTCTCCCGGTCTCTGTCTCCCTCTCCGAGCCTCTGTCTCCCTCTCCGAGCCTCTGTCTCCCTCTCCCGGTCTCTGTCTCCCTCTCCCGGTCTCTGTCTCCCTCTCCCGGTCTCTGTCTCCCTCTCCGAGCCTGTCTCCCTCTCCGAGCCTCTGTCTCCCCTCTCCGAGCCTCTGTTTCCCTCTCCGAGCCTCTGGCTCTGACTCAATCTCCCGGTCTCTGTCTCCCTCTCCGAGCCTCTGTCTCCCTCTCCGAGCCTCTGTCTCCCTCTCCCGGTCTCTGTCCCCCTTTCCGGGACTCTGACTAACTCTCCCGGTCTCTGTCTCCCTCTCCGAGCCTCTGTCTCCCTCTCCGAGCCTCTGTCTCCCTCTCCGAGCCTCTGTCTCCCTCTCCCGGTCTCTGTCTCCCCTCTCCGAGCCTCTGTCTCCCTCTCCGAGCCTCTGGCTCTGACTAACTCTCCCGGTCTCTGTCTCCCTCTCCGAGCCTCTGTCTCCCTCTCCGAGCCTCTGTCTCCCTCTCCGAGCCTCTGTCTCCCTCTCCCGGTCTCTGCCCCCCTTTCCGGGACTCTGACTAACTCTCCCGGTCTCTGTCTCCCTCTCCGAGCCTCTGTCTCCCTCTCCGAGCCTCTGTCTCCCTCTCCCGGTCTCTGTCTCCCTCTCCGAGCCTCTGTCTCCCTCTCCGAGCCTCTGTCTCCCTCTCCGAGCCTCTGGCTCTGACTAACTCTCCCGGTCTCTGTCTCCCTCTCCGAGCCTCTGTCTCCCTCTCCGAGCCTCTGTCTCCCTCTCCGAGCCTCTGTCTCCCTCTCCGAGCCTCTGTCTCCCTCTCCGAGCCTCTGGTTCTGACTAACTCTTCCGGTCTTTCTCCCTATCCGAGCCTCTGTCTCCCTCTCCGAGCCTCTGGCTCTGACTAACTCTCCCGGTCTCAGTCTCTTTCAGGTTCCCATGGTAAGCGCAGGATTGAGCCTGCACGCGATGCATCGGCCCATACCGAGTCTGCTAGACTGGTGTTAATCGGCCCATACCGAGTCTGCTAGACTGGTGTTAATCGGCCCATACCGAGTCTGCTAGACTGGTGTTAATCGGCCCATACCGAGTCTGCTAGACTGGTGTTAATCGATTTTGGAACACAGACACCTTTCGTCGACCCTATTCACCGTGTTATTGTGCGACAAGAAAAGTCACAGTTTTAATGGAAACCACACACATTTTGTTTCAATGTTTCTGGAATAAAAACCCAAAAGTTCCACAACCGACGGCAAATACAAACGCCGCAGAACACTGTGGAGCTGGTCCTGAAGTCCGCTGAACTCCAGCCACGTAAGACACCGGTAACGCTGTCCACTGGCGGATCCAGGGGGGGGGGGGCATCAGGGGAAAATGCCCCCCCTCCAGGAATCTGGGGTGGGGCATTCAATACAAGTATGCCCCTCCCGCGCGTTCCCTGCACTGCACGTGAAAAACAATGATCTTAGGAGAAAACTTCATGAAAACGGAAGTTTTTTCTCGAGCGATTAAATTTGAAGTGTTAATGTATGCCTTTATTTCAATGATAGACAAAACAGCGCACCCGATGCAAATCAAGCAGCCCCAGTGACACTTAAACCGCGCCCCGCAGGGGTGGGGGGTCAGAATCTGCTCCCCTCCCGGATTTTCTCAAGAACTTGCAAACTATTATATATATCAACATGAAACTTTCAGTACCTTATGCTGCATCAATTATAAGTCTTCTCACCAAATTTCAATGAAATTGATGCAGTATTTTGGGAGATAATTACGTTTGAATGATGTCATGTCATTTTTGGTGGAAACTCGATAAATGTTTGCAAAATCGTAGAAAATAGTTTTGAAGCAGGTTGCAAATACAAAACGTCAAAAGAAAGGAATTGACATTGTCTTCAAAATGCCTATCTCGGAGTTTCGAAATTTGGGGTTTTTGACCCCCAAAAATAAATACAAAACTGATTTATAGAGAGAAAAAATCCACAAAATCAATGAGTGATTTTGAAGTGAATTTCTTAAGCAAGAATACCAAAAAAAGGTGACCGGCCCAAATCCGCGGAGAAAAACACATGGGGATACCTTTATGCCACAAAAAGATGCCCCCCACGGAGAGACTGGATCCACCAGTGACGCTGTCCACTACCACCCACACCGCCACGTCATGATAGATAGCACCGCCCAACCTACTACGTGAGTACCTCCCAACCCACCCGGCCGCCGGCGTGACCCCACGAGACCGCGACACACAGCTCTGCAAACGGACCAGTTAAATAGCGTGACAATTGGTCTGTCCGGCCTAGTAGCGCGCTTCCTGTCATTCAGCGCGGCATTACAGCGCGGCGGTGGGGCGCGGCAGCCGCGCCCCACCGCACAACGGCACAGAGATCCCCCGCCACGCCCACCAGAGTACGCCTCTGTGTACCAGCATCGGCCCACCGCACACCGACCGGCGACGTGCATCAATCTTGACGTCATGCATCAATAGTGACGTCACACAGTCGCCAAACGAGCCATGAATCCGAATTACCGCGCTGTGCACCTTGCATCACGATTGTCCCATGACTCCGCATTAACGAGCAGATCACTTTGCAATGCAGATGGTAACGGCCGTGCCTGCCCTCACACGGAGGGCCGCTGGCACCCTCCTACTGGTCGCCACCAGGCAGCGCTAGTTCAGGGTACAGGGGGGGGGGGGGGGGGGGGGGGGCGAAGCGAGATGGGACGGGCAGGGTAAAGGCCGCGCGCTGTTAGGAATCTCAGCCGTTAAATCAGTTCCAAGTGCCCAGGGAAATTAATTTGATGATTCATTTGTATATTTAGTCAGACTGAAATTTGCTCCTCCCAGGCAAACTGTTTGCTCGTTCTACATAGATCCGCTGGTGGTGTGAGCCAGCTGCTGGCTGGATCGGGGAGGCGGCACACGTACCGTTAAAGGTTACTGGTACCAACGCTGATGCGGTTTTACCTCATTCTAAAAAAAACATCTGTGTGATGTGTCTAAAGTTCAATGCATATTTGTATAATTCTTGACCTCCGGAAAAGACCTCTCACTGGAGACCGGTCCCACATGAATATTGAATAATCCAGCAGTTCAAATCGAGTGTGCCTCAACAGTCAGCACCCAGCGGCTGGGTGTACCCGGCATCCTTCCGTTACCATGGTAATGACCCAGCGTCGCTAGCGACCCCTCCGGCGGCTGCGGGCGGCTGGTGCCTGCCCCACACCCGGCGGTCGGTGGCCCCCAAACCGAGCGGCGCCGGCCGGCCGCCCGGTTTGAGATCCCCGCAGACGGGATCGATGCTGAGTAGGCCGAGTGGTCGCCGGCCGCCGCCGGCCGCGGGGGACAGCGCAGGGCGTGGCACGCTCCCCGGCCACAGGAGGAGACGCCAGCCAGAGGCAACACAAAGCCAGGTAAACGGGAGAAAATACCCGAAAATCGTCAGGTAAACCGGATCAAATACCCGAAAATCGCTGGAGGCCAGGCCAGAACGGGCAAGGCATGACCTGCGAAATACCCACTTCACAAAACGTTCAAAGGCGATGCTCAAGCACTTAACTTGACTTGCACTAAACTTGCGGCGCAAAAACTTCAGCTCCAGTAAGCATGTATTGATTGAGCGCAGTGGCGAGGATCCAGGTTAAATAAGAGGCAAACAATACTTAGCAAAAGCAAAACGACTGAGCGCGTGAGCCAGCTCACAAGCACATGACGCTTAGTACTGATAGCAGCTGATATGTTGACAGCTGATACATGCGGGCGGGGGAGAGCGCAAAGTGGCAATCCATATCCAGTACGACCTGAAGCGCGGCATTAACACAAATCAGACAAGGTATAGCACAGTGAACGCACCACGCCAAGCGCAAGCGCCAAGCCATAACACCTCAGGCGCAAAGTCCACCAAAGCGAAGCGCCATCCAGCCAAGCACACGTGCAGCACTGGGCGAAGCGAGGCGTCAGGGAGAGGGAAGCATGGGAGCGGCGCGTGCTGAGAGCCGAAACCGACCTGCACTGGACCAGGCCGCAGGTCAGCGTGCCCAGCATGGTGGTAACGGTGGTGCCCTCCACAGGTCACAGGTCACTGAGACGGCACAGACCCCGACCACAGGCGTCACAGCCTCACAGGTCACCGGTCACGGATCTGACGGGTCACGAACGTCACCAGCGTCACGGGCCGTACAGGGACGGCGTGGGCCCATGCCGGGGCCGGCGTCCGACTGCGGGCGGGGCGCGGCCGGTCGGCCCTGGTCTGCGCACGCACGCCAATGAAGCGCCTCGGGCCTCGGACCGCCCAGTCGTCGCTCCCCGTGCACTGTCATCGACCGAACGTTGCACTGCACGCACCCCGTCACCTCGGGGCCGAGTTCGTGAATTGGTGATAGTGATGATGCTTAGCGATTTTGGGCGCCGCAACTACCATTTTATCCCATGAGTGAGAGTTGGAAGGTATGGCAATAGCTCAGCGATGAGAAATAATGAAGAGAGAAACGCGAGGGGTTACATCGGGTTGGGGGTGTGGTTTGAGACAACAAAGAAGTGGATGGGCTTTCCTCTCTCGTGCAATGACCATAGCAGACCAGTGGAACAGCGGCATCCGGCTAAGCAAGTGCCCATGGAGATGGGGTAAACCGGTCTCAAACTAGCGTGCCGCTAATAAGTAATTTGTTTTCACAAGCCAGGCTGTAGCCTGTGGGGACGTAGAGCCTTCATAATCGCAGGCGTAACTACCCACTCACCTTGATGATAATTATAAGCGGAATAAAGAAGAGCAGGATCTACTCCTATCATGGAGTCTTCTCCCAAGACAATAATGAATGTTCTGTAGAATGTGGGAAAGAAGGCCACCCAAAATACATTACCCTCACCGCCTCACGCACATCACAATTATTACGTGCTTGCTTTTCTCATAAACTATTGGCACTGACAAACCTGACAAACGGGAACCGAACGGCAATCATTAGCAGTTGTTAATTAACATCCGACTCAGAACTGGCCGACACACTTGGACAGACCAGTCAGGCGTCAGGACAATAGCACGTCTCGCCGTCCGCCGGTCCTTCCCTTCCGACCCAGCGCTGAGAAGTTCCCACCAATCAGACCAATTGTGCGCGGCCAAACGGCACAATTGCCTGGGCCTCTGCCCGCAGCAGCGGCGGCGGAACCCACGTCCGCCAGGGCGCCACGTGGACTCCCGGCGGAGGGTGGAGGCCTCACGACACGGGGCTCCCGGCGGAGGGTGGAGGCCTCACGACACGGGGCTCCCGACGGAGGGTGGAGGCCTCACGACACGGGGCTCCCGGCGGAGGGTGGATGCCTCACGACACGGGGCTCCCGGCGGAGGGTGGAGGCCTCACGACACGGGCTCCCGGCGGAGGGTGGAGGCCTCACGACACGGGGTTCCTGGCGGAGGGTGGAGGCCTTACGACACGGGGCTCCCAGTGGAGGCCTCACGACACGGGGCCCCCGGCGGAGGCCTCACGATACGGGGCTCCCGGCGGAGGGTGGAGGCCTCACGACACGGGGCTCCCGGCGGAGGGTGGAGGCCTCACGACACGAGGCTCCCGGCGGAGGGTTCACGCCACGGGGCTCCCGACGGAGGGTGGAGACCTCACGACACGGGGCTCCCGACGGAGGGTGGAGACCTCACGACACGGGGCTCCCGGCGGAGGGTGGAGGCCTCACGACACGAGGCTCCCGGCGGAGGGTGGAGGCCTCACGACACGGGGCTCCCGGCGGAGGGTGGAGGCCTCACGACACGAGGCTCCCGGCGGAGTGGTTCATGACACGGGCTCCCGGCGGAGGGTGGAGAGCCTCACGACA
>JAXIVJ010010985.1:0-10000 GCA_036785665.1 Chirona hameri | reverse complement strand
GGTTGGGTACGGGTCGGCGGGCCCGCCGCGCAGCAGCCTGTCGGGGGGCCTGTCCCTGTGAGTGGTCAGTTTGGGTCGCCGCGTCACGGGCTCGACAACGGGTGGGCGGCCGCCGCGCCAGCAGCTGTCGGGGGGGCTGTCCCGTGAAGTGGTCAGTTTGGGTCGCCGCGTCGGGTTGGTACGGGTGGGCGGCCGCCGTGCGCAGCAGCTGTTTCGGGGGGGCCCTGTCCCGCGACGTGGTCCAGTTTGGGTCGCCGCGTCACGGGCTCGACATCGGGGTGGTCGGCGGCCGCGCAGCAGCTGTCGGGGGTGCCTGTCCCGCGAGTGGTCCGTTTGGGGTCGCCCGCGTCACTGGCTCGACACGGGTGGGCCTGCCCGCCGCGCAGCAGCTGTCGGGTGGGCCTGTCCCGTGAGTGGTCAGTTTGGGTCGCCGCGTCGGGTTGGTACGGGTGGTCGCGCCGCGGCAGCATGCTGTCGGGGGGCCTGTCCCGTGAGTGGTCAGTTTGGGTCGGCCGCGTCCCACGGGCTCGACACGGGTGGGGCGGCGGCCGCGCAACAGCTGTCGGGGGCCCGACATGCCATTCTCAGACTCCAGAGAGTAAAAACGCGCCGTGCGGCCGACACGTGGCTGAAAAACACTGTTACACGCCGCTCAGACCAAAGCGCCTTGCTGCGGTATGAGTGAAAAAGAGACCAAGCGCACTGCTGCGGTATGAGTAAAAGAGACCAAGAGCCACTGCTGCGGTATGAGTAAAAAAGAGACAAGCGCACTGCTGCGGTAATGAGTAAAAAGAGACCAAGCGCACTGCTGCGAGTATAGTAAAATAGACCAAGCGCACTGCTTGCGGTAATGAGTAAAAAGAGACCAAGCGCACTGCTGCGGTATGAGTAAAAAGAAGACCAACGGCACTGCCTGCGGTATGTGAGTAAAAAGAGACAAAGCGCACTGCTGCCGGTAGGAGTAAAAAGAGACCAAGCGCACTGCTGAGGGTAGGAGTAAAAAAGAGACCAAGCGCACTGCTGCGTGTAGGAGTAAAAAAGGGCAAAAGAACCGCCAGACAGGGGGCACGCGCAGTGCAGCATTATTACCACAGAAAGAACCGCAGGACGGGACACGTGCCAAGCTGGCAAGAGTCAGGGCCCAAGAGCATGCGATTCACTTCGAACCACGTACATACATAGCAACAATGCATACACAACCGTTCAGAATATCCCTTAAAGAATAGTTCACCTTTAACCTGGGGTTTTGGAACTGAGATAGCTGATTTAGTAGAGCAGATCTAAAAATGGATTGTGGTGAAAGAATTACCTCATCTAGTTAAGTAATTCGACACAGACGATGGGCCCGATTTCAATCCGCTGTTCCGGCCACGATCGGGGAATGAACGCTCGCCGCCGCGCCGCCGGAGGCATGTACACTCTCTGGCACGTAGTCTCTGGTCACGACCGCCTCGTTAATATCCGCTCAGCGCCAGGGCGGCGCGGTGGTCCCCTTGGCAGAGACGTGTACTTGGCGTCAGGTGGAGCGGGGCGGAGCCAGAACGCCAGCTGCTATCGTACGATTTCCTCGTGAAATAGAAAGAGAAACTTACATTCTTTCTCCAACAATATATCCATCAGTTGTCCAACCCAAAGTCATATGCATAGTTTTTTGTGCTCAAGATGCACCTAATGGTTGAACTTCAAGACAACTTTCAAGGTGACCTATTCCCTTTAAGATTGTTTTATTTCTTTGCCCTAGACAATGAGCAGTATATTTCTAGACGAGTATTGAGTTGCAGTATTTCTGCAAATGGCGCATTACAAGGAGTTACTACGGCCAGCACGAAGCAAAACTGCATTTTAAACGTTGTCAGATTTTGTACCGCCTGCACTACAGACAGAAGATTAGAGGCTGTGACACTATCCCAGCACTATTTCAGCTACTATCCAGCACTATTCAAGCACGTATAAGGCACTATCAGCAACTATAAGGCACTATTCAGCACTATATGGCCACTATTCAGCACTATTCCAGCACTTATTCAGCACTATCCAGCACTATTTCAGCACTAGTTCAGCACTATTGAGCACTATTCAGCACTAATACAGCACTATAAGGCACTATTTTGCACTATAAGGCAGTATTCAGCACTATTAAGATAACTATTCAGCAATATAAGGCACTATTCAGCAGCTATCAGCCACTATCCAGCACTATCCAGCCTTATTCAGCACATATTCAGCACCTATATCAGCCCCTATTCATGCCACTATCACAGATCCAACCTCATCAAGCACTCTCAGGCACTACAATTCAGCACTATTCAGCACTATTCAGCACTATTCAGCACTATCAGCACTATTCAGCACGATTCAGCACTATTCACACTATTCAGCAGTTTTATAAAGGGGTTTTTTTATTTGTGTTGTTGGTGTGTGTTGTTTTGTGTGGGTGTTGGGTGGTGTGTGTTGGGGGGGGGGGGGGGGGGGGGGGGGGGGGGGGGGGGGGGGGGGGGGGGGGGGGGGGGGGGGGGGGGGGGGGGGGGGGGGGGGGGGGGGTTTGTTTTGTGTGTGTGGTGTGTGTGTGTGGGGGGGGGGTTTGTGTGTGTGGTGTGGGGGGGGGGGGGGGTGGGTGGGGGGGGGGGGGGTTTTATTTTATTGTGTGTGTGTGGTGGGGGGGGGGGGGGGGGGGGGGGGGGGGGGGGGGGGGGGGGGGGGGGGGGGGGGGGGGGGTTGTTTTAGTGTTATATTATGGATGGATGATGATAGAATGGATGATTATTGTATAGGATTAGGATGTTGGGATGATGGGTGATAGGATATGATGATGGTGTAGTGTTAATATAGAATGGTGGGATAAATTGGGTGGGTTTAGGAGTGAAGTAAGTTTAAAAGGAAAGTAGGGGGGGGTTGGAATTTCATGGGTTGGAGGAGTAAAAAATGGAAAGGGAGGTAGTGGGGTGAAAGAGTAAGATAGAAAGGGTGAATGTGTACGCAGGAGGTAATAAAGAAGATAAGAGATTTAAAGGGAGCATTGAGTTCAGGGGCAGGTATGAGGGGCAGGTGAGACATATTATGGAGATGGGGGAAAAGAATGGATGATATGATTAGACAGAGAATGTAAATGGGACATCTGCAGGGGACGGACTACAGGGACTTCTGTGATTGGATAGGGGATCGTATAGGATGTCCTGTTAATGACTTTGACACAGGGAGGAGGGATGGGAAAAGAAAAGGATAGTGGGGAAAAGGGTTTTAGGAAATGTGAAAGAGGGTAGGGAATGGGAAAGATAGAGTTAGGGGACATCGGGGTAGGAAGGGTTGGTAAGGAGGGAGGAGGGAGAAATAAGTATGTAGATGGGAGAGAAGTAGGATAGGGGAAATAAGGGATAGTGGAATGGAGGATTGGTGATGTGGAAAGGATGTAAAGATATGGGTTATGTGTGCAGGGGCCCCTCTGACGCTTACCTGCACAGGGACCCTTTAAACTTCCCAGGGGCCCTCCAGCCTGCTCAGGGGATCTTTCGCCTTGGAAAAGGACTCGCTGGCTGCTTTGTCCCGCACCGACATGCTCAGGGCTGCCTCCGACCTGCCCTCGGTGCTAGGCTAGGGGCCCATTTCGGCATGTTCAGGGGCCTAGCCAAAGGGAGGAGAGGGGGGGGGGGGGGGGGGCCTTGGCTTCGTGCCTGGTGAGTACATACAAGGCATCACTACATGGCTGGCGCGACGGTCACCGGGCGGCTGTACCGCTTGCCGCTACGGCTGACCTCACCGGGTCGGCACGCGGGCCCCCGGCACAGCGCGTAATACAGATACAGCACAGCAGCGGCGGCACTCAGGCTCCGACCGGACCAGCCGACGGCACAGGCCGCGCATATTACACCGTGAGCCAAGCATACACACCGCTAGCCCTCGCCTTACGTCACCAGATCTTAGAACGCAACCCAGACCTGACATCACACCCACAAACACAGCACATGACCCGTCAGCCCACCCATCCACTTGCTCCGTCAGATATAACCCCCCACCACACCCTACACCAGAATAATTCGGCCTTAGTGGCATCCAGACCAAATATCGCACACCGCGCCCGATCGCACGGTCCCGCGTCGCCCTCTCCCACTACCCCCTTCACGACTGTGTCCTTCACTGTCTCGAAGGCGCAATCATAAGAAGGATCCCGCGTCACCCTCTCCCACTACACCCCTTCACGGACTGTTCCATTCACTGTCTCGAAGGCCGCATCATTAAAAGGATCCCGCGTCGCCCTCTCCCACTACACCCCTTCACGGACTGTGTCCTTTCACTGTCTCGAAGGCCGCATCAAAAGAAGGATCCCGCGTCGCCCTCTCCTACTACACCCCTTCACGGACTGTGTCCTTCACTGTCTCGAAGGCCCGCATCATAAGAAGGAATCCCGCGTCGCCCTCCCCACTACACCCCTTCACGGACTGTGTCCTTTCCACTGTCTCGAATGGCCGCCAAACATAGAAGGATCCCGCGTCCGGCCCCTCTCCCCACTACACCCTTCACGGACTGTGTCCTTCACTGTCTCGAAGCCGCACCCGCGTCGCCCTCTCCCACTACACCCCTTCCACGGACTGTGTCCTTCACTGTCCTCGAAGGCCGCATCATAAGATGGATCCGCGCTCGACACCCTCTCACCACCTACACCCCTTCCACGGGACTGTGTCCTTCACTGTCTCGAAGGGCCGCATTCATAAGAAGGATCCCGCGTCGCCCTCTCCCACTACACCCCTTCACGGACTGTGTCCTTCACTGTCTCGAAGGCCGCATCATAAGAAGGATCCCACGTCGCCCTCTCCCACTACACCCCATTCACGGACTGTGTCCTTCACTGTCTCGAAGGCCGCATCATAAGTAAGGGGATCCCGCGTCGCCCTCTCCCACTACACCCCTTCACGGACTGTGTCCTTCCTGTCTCGAAGGCCGCATCATAAGAAGGATCCCCCTCGTCCGCCCTCTCCCCACTCACCCCTTCTCGGACTGTGTCCTTCACTGTCTCGATGGCGCATCATAAGAGGGTTCCCGCGTCGCCCTCTCCCACTACACCCCTTCACGGACTAGTGTCCTTCACTGTCTCGAAGGCCGCATCATATAGAAGGATCCCCGCGCCACCCCTCTTCCCACTACAACCCCTCACGGACTGTGTCTTCACTGTCTCCGAAGGCCGCATCATAAGAAGGATCCCGCGTCGCCTCTTCCTACTACACCCTTCACGGACTGTTGTCCTTCACTGTCTCGAAGGCGCGCATCATAAGAAGGATCCCGCGTCACCCTCCTCCCACTACACCCCTTCACGGACTGTGTCCTTCACTGTCTCGAAGGCCGCATCATAAGAAGGGATCCCGCGTCGCCCTCTCCACTACACCCCTTCACGACTGTGTCATTCACTGTCTCGAAGGCCCGATCATAAGAAAGGATCCCGCGTCACCCTCTCCCACTACACCCCTTCACGGGGACTGTGTCCTTCATGTCTCGAGAGCCGCATCATAAGAAGGATCCCGCGTCGCCCTCTCCCCACTACACCCCTTCACGGACTGTGTCCTTTCACTGTCTCGTAGGCCGTCACCCCCTCCCACTTACCCCTTCACGGACTGTGTCCTTCACTGTCTCGAAGCCGAATCATAAGAAGGATCCCGCGGTCGCCCCTTCTCCCACTACACCCCTTCACGGACTTGTCCTTCACTGTCTCGAGGCGCCGCATCATAAGAAGGATCCCGCGTCGCCCTCTCCCACTACACCCCTTCACGGACTGTGTCCTTCACTGTCTCGAAGGCCGCGATCATAAGAAGGATCCCGCCGCCCTCCCGCCCCCCCCTCCCCCCCCCCTCCCCCCCCCCCCCTACTATACACCCTTCACGGACAGTGTCCCCTTCACTGTCCTCGTAAGGCCGCACCCGCGTCGCCCTCTCCACTACACACCCTCCACGGACGTGTCCTTCACTGTCTCGAATGTGCCGACCCGCGTCGCCTCTCTCTCCACTACACACCCTTCACGGGACTGTGTCCTTCTCTGTCTCGAAGGGCCGCATCAAAAGAAGGGATCCCGCGTCACCCTCTCCCACTACACCCCTTCAACGGACTGTGTCCTTCACCCTTGTTCCCTCCCCTGAAAAGGGCCGTCCGCACCCTCTCCCACTACACCCCTTCACGGACTGTGTCCCTTCACTGTTCTCGAAGGCCCGCATCATAAGAAAGGATCCCGCGTCACCCTCTCCCACTACACCCCTTTTTCACGGGACTGGTCCTTCACTGTCTCGAAGGCCCGCACCCGCGTCGCCCTCTCCCACTACAACCCTTCACGGACTGTGTCCTTCACTGTCTCGAGAAGGCCGGCAATCATAAGAAGGATCCCGCGTCTCCCTCTCCCCACTACACCCCTCACGGACTGAGTCCTTCACTGTCTCGGAAGGCATACGTCGCCCCTCTCCCCACTACAACCCCTCACGACTGTGTCCTTCACTGTCTCGAAGGCCGAACCCGCGTCGCCCTCTCCCAATAGACACCCCTTCACGGACTGTGTCCTTCACGTCTCGAAGGCCGCACCCGCGTCGCCCTCATCCCACATACACCCCTTCCGGACTGTGTCCCCTTCACTGTCTCGAAGGCCGCATCCATAAGAAGGATCCCCCGGTCGCCCTCTTCCCACTACACCCCTTCACGGACTGTGTCCTTCACTGTCTCGAAGGCCGCATCATAAGAAGGATCCCGCGTCGCCCTCTCCCACTACACCCTTCACGGACTGTGTCCTTCACTGTCTCGAAGGCCGCCATCATAAGAAGGATCCCTCGTCGCCCTCTCCCACTACACCCCTTCACGGACTTGTCCTTCAACTGTCTCGCAGGCTGTCGCCCTCCTCACTACACCCCTTCACGACTGTGTCCTTCACTGGTCTCCGAAGCCGCATCATTAGGAGGATCCCGCGTCACCCTCTCCCAACTACACCCCTTCATAGGACTGTGTCCTTCACTGTCCTCGAAGGCCGCATCATAAGAGAAAAAGGATCCCCGCTCGCCCTCTCCCACTACACCTCCTTCACGGACTGTTGTCCTTCACTGTCTCGAAGGCCGCATCATAAGAAGTATCCCGCGTCGCCCTCTCCCACTACACCCCTTCACGGACTTGTGTCCTTCCTGTCCCTCGAAGGCCGCATCATTAGAAGGATCCCGAGTCAGCCCTCTCCCCACTATACCCCCTTCACGGGACTGTGTCCTTACTGTCTCGAATGGCCGTCGCCCTCTCCCACTACACCCTTCACGGACTGTGTCCCTTCACTGTCTCGAAGGGCCGCAACATAAGAAGGGGATCCCGCGTCGCCCTCTCCCACTACACCCCTTCACGGACTGTGTCCTTCACTGTCTCGAAGGACGCATCATAAGAAGGATCCCGCGTCGCCTCCTCCCACTACACCCCTTCACGGACTGTGTCCTTCACTGTCTCGAAGGCCGAATCATAGGAAGGATCCCGCGTCGCCATCATCCCACTACACCCCTTCACGGACTGTTGTCCTTCACTGTCCTCGAAGGCCGCATCATAAGAAGGATCCCGGCGTCGCCCTCTACCCCTCCCACTACACCTTCCGGACTGTGTCCTTCACTGTCTCGAAGGCCGCATCATAAGAAGGATCCCGCGTCTGCCCTCTCCCACTGCACCCCTTCACGGACTGTGTCCTCACTGTCTCGAAGCCGCTACCCGCGTCGCCCTCCTCCCACTACACCCCTTCACGGACTGTGTCCTTCACTGTCCGATGCCGCATCATAAGAAGGATCCCCGCGTCGCCCCTCTCCCACTACACACCCTTCACGGACTGTGTCCTTCACTGTCTCGAAGGCCGCACCCGCGTCGCCCTCTCCCACTACACCCCTTCACTGACTGTGTCCTTCACTGTCCTCCGAAGGCGCCGCATCCGCGTCGCCCTCTCCCACTACACCCCATCACGGACCTGGTGTCCATTCATCTGTCTCGAAGGCCGCACCCGCGTCGCCCTCTTCCCACTACACCCCTTCACGGACTGTGCCCTTCATGTCACGAAGGGCCGCACCCGCGTCGCCCTCTCCCACTTACCAAACACCCCTTCACGGACTGTGTCCTTCACTGCTCGAAGGCCGCATCCGGCGTCGACCCTCTCCCACATACAACCCCTTCACGGACTTGTGTCCTTCCCTTCTCGAAGGCCGCATCCCGTCGCCCTCTCCCACTACACCCCTTCACGGACCGTGGTCCTTCACTGTCTCGAAGGCCGCATTCCACGTCCGCCCTCTCCCACTACACCCCTTCCACGGACTGTGTCCTTCACTGTCTCCCAAGGCCGCAACCCGCGTCGCCCTCTCCAACTACCCCCTTCACGGACTAGTGTCCTTCACTGTCTCGAAGGCCGCATCATAAGAAGGAGTGGTAGTTGTGGGGTGGGTGGAAGGGAGGTAGTGTGGAGTGATATCGTGAGTGGCTATGTGTGTGTGCGATCCTTGGGAGTGAAATGAAGAGGGCCGAATCCCGCGTCGCCTCCTCCCACTACAACCCCTTACAGGACTGTGTCCTTCACTGTCTCGAAGGGCCGCATCCCGTCGCCCTTCTCCCACTACACCCCTTCACGGACTGTGTCCTTCAATGTCTCCAAAGGCCGCACCCGTGTGCGTCGCCCCTCTCCCAACTACACCCCTTCACGGACTGTGTTCCTTCACTGTCTCGAAGAGCCGCATCCTAGCGGTCGGTGCTCCCACTACGTCACGGCATGTGATCCTTCTTGTCTGAGGCCCGCCAGGCTAGGTCGCTACACTACCTTCGGAATGTGTCTTATCACTGTCTAGACTAGGACCACGACGCGTGCATCTCATAACTAGGGACGTGTAATCTCATAGATCTCGAAATTGGGCATCAGGTGTCCCTCTTCCCTCTACAAACCCCTTCACGGACTGTGTCCTTCATCTTGTCCTCCGAAGGCCGCATCCCGCGTCGCCCTCTCCCACTACACCCCTTCACGGACTGTGTCCTTCACTGTCTGAAGGCAGCATATACATAGAAGGATCCCGCGTCGCCCTCTCCCACTACACCCTTCAAGACTGATGTCCATTCACTGTCTCGAAGGCGCATCATAAGAAGGATCCCGCGTCGCCCCTCTCCCACTAATCCCCTTCACGGACTGTGTCTCAACTTCGGACTTGTCTCCTGTCGAAGGCCGCACCCGCGTCGCCCTCTTCCCACTACACCCCTTTCACGGACTGTGTCCTTCACGTCTCGAAGGCCGCCATCCCGACGTCACTCTCCCACTACACCCCTTCACGACTGTGTCCCTTCACTGTCTCGAAGGCCCTCCCCGTCTCCCTTCCTCCCACTACACCCCTTCACGGAATGTGTCCTTCACTGTCTCGATGCCTGCACAAAGAGACCCCGTCGCCCTCTCCCACTACACCCCTTCCACGGACTGTGCCTTTCACTGTCTCGAAGGCCGCCTCATAAGGAAGATCCCGCGTCCGCCCTCTCCCACTACACCCCTTCACGGACTTCCTCAGCGTGCCTCGAGGCCGCATCATAAGAAGGATCCCGCATCGCCCTCTCCACTACACCCCTTCACGGACTGTGTCCATCAATGTCTCGAAGGCCGAGCATAAAGAAGACCGCTCGCCCTCTCCCACTACACCCTTCACGGACTGTTTCCTTCCTTCACGAAGGCCGCCACCCGGTCGCCTCTCCCACTACACCCTTCAACGGACTGTGGTCATCACCTGTCTTCGAAGGCCGCATCAGTAAGATGGATCCCGCGTCACCCTTCCCACTACACCCCATCACGTACTGGTACCTTCCACTGTCTCGAAGGCCGTCACCCTCGTCTCCACTACACCCCTTCCACGACTGTTTTCCTTCCACTGTTCTCGAAGGCCTACGCCCTCATAAACCAATACACCCCTTCACGACTGTGCCTTTCACTGTCCTCGAAGGCCGCCTCATAAGACGGATCACGTCCTGCCTGCCTCTCCCACTACACCCCTTCACGGAC